>JARQOC010002353.1:0-26314 GCA_033576535.1 Allobates femoralis
TATAAAAACCGTCTGTTCTACACTGCAGTATCTGTATAAGGATCAAAAACACTATAAAAAATACTTATATTCACCACTGCTGTATATCTATAAGGACCAATAAGACTTGAAAACAACTTTTTTTCTCTACTGCTCTATATCTCTACAAAAACCAATACACCAACATGGGTCGTAACAAAAAGTATGCCAATGACACAGACAAGAAAGCTGCTTTAGCACAACGTCAAAGAAAACACCGTGCTACAGGTATTGGCCAGTATGTGTACCAAGAATCTTAGCGTATAAAAATTTAATATCCAAAAAATACATCGACCCTACACACATAGGTAGTCGATGGATAGATATCATGTATTAATTGCATTATTGTTAACTCTTCATCATATATACACTACATACGGATTCCGACGTCCACGCACCTCCCTCCCTCACTGCACGATTTCCTTGATGCTGATAAGGAATTGTAAATAAAGTACAAGATCTTCAATGGTGAGTGCCACTGGTCTGATTTCTATTTTTTGATGTTTATGCACTCACACCGCAGTGTGCATCACCAATGAGCTGCAGCCTCCTGTCACCTTCATTGGATGAAACCAGCCCGTAAACACGGATAGTGCCCAGTTCATTTTATCTCTTGTGGAGTGTATTTATATATATAAATAGTGAGGTAAGACCCAAGGCTGTTGTAGCACAAATGCGGCAAGTAGCAATGTTATATATTAAAATAGTGAGGGCAGACCCCAGAAAAAACACAAAAAGAATTGTCCTAAAGCCAAATTGGATCTAATTCCACACCAAACATAAAAAAAGGGGTGGACAAAAGTATTGGCACTGTAAGGCTAGGATCACACTTGGCATGAGTTTTTTTAGTGCCTTAAAAATAAGCATGCGTTTCTGCATGCTTTTTTACATTTCTGCATGCATTTTTTAAGGTGTCTGATGGCAACCTGCGTTTTTAAATCAGCACCCAAAAAAGTTCATGAATGCATTTTTGAAGGCAGCTACTCACATAAGTGCAAAAACTCATGCCAAAAACGCATGGCACTTTAGACATGAGTTTTTGCTATTAGTGCATGCGTTGTTTTGCATGGGGGCCTGTTGGTGCTTTTTTAAATACTTTCTTTTTAAAACGCAAGTCTCCAAAAAAGCATGAAAAAAACGCAAGTGTGACCCTAGCCTTAGAAAAATCATGTGATGCTTCTCTAATTTGTGTAATTAACAGCACCTGTAACTTACCTGTGGCACCTAACAGGTGTTGGCAATAACTAAATCACACTTGCAGCCAGTTGACATGGGTTAAAGTTGAATCAACCTCTGTCCTGTGTCCTTGTGTGTACCACATTGAGCATGGAGAAAATAAAAAAGACCAAAGAATTGTCTGAGGACTTGAGAAACCAAATTGTGAGGAAGCATGAGCAATCTCAAGGCTACAAGTCCATCTCCAAAGACCTGAATGTTCCTGTGTCTACCGTGCACAGTGTCATCAAGAAGTTTAAAGCCCATGGCACTGTGGCTAACCTCCCTAGATGTGGACGGAAAAGAAAAATTGATGAGAGATTTCAACGCAAGATTGTGCAGATGGTGGATAAAGAACCTCGACTGACATCCAAACAAGTTCAAGCTGCCCTGCAGTCCAATGGTACAACAATGTCAACCAGTACTATCCGTCGGTGTCTGAATGAAAAGGGACTGTATGGTAGGATACCCAGGAAGACCCCACTTCTTAACCCAAGACACAAAAAAGCCAGGCTGGAGCTTGCCAAAACTTACCTGAGAAAGCCTAAAACGTTTTGGAAGAATGTTCTCTGGTCAGATGAGACAAAAGTAGAGCTTTTTGGGCAAAGGCATCAACATAGAGTTTACAGGAGAAAAAAAGAGGCATTCAAAGAAAAGAACACGGTCCCTACAGTCAAACATTGTGGAGGTTCCCTGATGTTTTGCTGCCTCTGGCACTGGACTGCTTGACCGTGTGCATGGCATTATGAAGTCTGAAGACTACCAACAAATTTTGCAGCAAAATGTAGGGCCCAGTGTGAGAAAGCTGGGTCTCCCTCAGAGGTCATGGGTCTTCCAGCAGGACAATGAGCCAAAACACACTTCAAAAAGCACTAGAAAATGGTTTGAGAGAAAGCACTGGAGACTTCTAAGGTGGCCAGCAATGAGTCCAGACCTGAATCCCATAGAACACCTGTGGAGAGATCTAAAAATGGCAGTTTGGAGAAGGCACCCTTCAAATATCAGGGACCTGGAGCAGTTTGCCAAAGAAGAATGGTCTAAAATTCCAGCAGAGCATTGTAAGAAACTCATTAATGGTTACTGGAAGTGGTTTGGCTAAAGGTTGTGCAACCAAGTATTAGGCTGAGGGTTCCAATACTTTTGTCTGGCCCATTTTTGTAGTTTTTTGTGAAATGATCAATGTTTTGCTTTTTGCTTTATTCTCTTTTGTGTTTTTTCATTAAAGACAAATTAAATGAAGATAATAATACCAAAGAATTTGTGATTGCAATCATTTTCAGGAAGAAACTGAGTATTATCTGACTGAATTGCAGGGGTGTCAATACTTTTGGCCACAACTGTACATTTAAAGCACAGCTACAGTAGTGCAATTTAAAAAATGCAGTATTGCTGCTTTAAGTATTTAATAAACTTTGCTATTTCTTTTTTAACATCTTGGGTTTATATATTTTGTACTGTTTTGCACTGGCAGGGCATGGGGGTTCTGAGTCAGGGAGATCTGGTACTTACGGTACTGTCCTGGCATGTTTCTATTTGATTGTACAAGCTTTTTAAATGTTTTTCTATGCTTTTCAAGTCCTTGTTTTCTCCAAATTATCTGCAGTGTAAGGGCCGCTTTACACACACCAACTTCTGTGACCAACTTCTGAACAGATCTCTGGTTGTAGTGAAGTCATGGACACATTGTATCATTTGTACACGGCCACAAAATGGAGCAATGTGTCCATGATTTCACTGCAACCAGAGATCTCTTCAGAGGTTGGTCACAGAAGTTGGTGTGTGTAAAGTGGCCCTAAGCCATAGAGAGAATATTATATTAAAGGAATTTTATTCCCCATTTACATATGCCATGATTGTGTAAAAAAATAAATAAATAAATCAAAAGCACATCCCTACATACGCATCCGCTATTGCTCCTCTGTACGGCAGTCTGGGTCCCCCAGCAGTCTCTTCTCCTTCTTTCAGGTGTTGTCTGCACATTACTGCTGCATTAGGATGGGATTGCACTTGCAGGAGCAATGCGAGAGACTCGCACATCTCTTGCATTGCACCCCCGGCACGGCCGACAGCTCTCTGGACCAGAGTGTGGAGCTCCATAGAGACACATGCTGCTCCACGCTCCTGTCGGGAGAGGCGGTGGACGTACTGGGGGATGCAAGGCAAGAAATGTGCGAGTCTCTCGCATTGCTCCTGCAAGTGCAATCCCATCCTAAATGTCATTTTGGAGCAGTCACTAACCAGCCACAGCAAAAAAGAGAATAGGCTAGAGCAGTGGCGTAACTTGAAGCTCATGGGCCCCGATGCGAAAGCTCCAACAGGGCCCCCAAATATGGCAAATCTTTAATAACGGCCAGGGTCACATTTGCGTTCGGGATTGCAGAACCTGATCCGGTTTTGACGTCTCAAAATCCTCAAAACCGGATCTGGATCCGCAGCCCATAGGAGACCATTGTATAGCAGGCTCGCACAACTTGATATCCAGTTACCGCATTCCGGTTTCCGTTGGTGCGTTAAAAATCATGCTTGCAACGGTTTTCGCACAGTTTTCTCAGCCGGATTCCGGTTTTGAAATGTCAAACGCAAATGTCAGTGGAACCAGGTTGCGGCACCTGGATTGTAAAACACAGCACAAAACATGGACAAAATCGGATTGTCCCTGATACACCCGGATCCGGCGCAATCCGGCAAACAATAACATAGGAGTCAATGAGCGCCGGATTGAGCCGGACCCGGGTGAATCCGGGACAATCCGGGAGAATCCGATTTTAGCCGAATTCATTCCCCGCCTCAAAAACCAAGCAGGAAAGCCTGGGAAGATCCGCATGCGGCCACCAAATTCAACATTAAGGTGCAATCCGGATACCGCATGCGGATTTAGGAACACATTTTGAAGCCAAAATGTGTCTGAAGGCAGTTGCGATTACTGCATCCGGATCTGGATGCAGTAAACGTAATTGCACTTCCAAGTGTGACCCTGGCCAACATTAGTCTTTTTCTTTAGGCCAAAATTACTTTGGGGCCCCCTAAGCTCCCGGTCTCAGTGCGATTGCAACCCCTGCACCTATTGTAGTTACACCCCAGGGTTGGAGAGCAACATCAACCTGACCATTGGTATATAGAAATGGTGAGAGACTTGATGAGAATGTGCCATTTAATTTTTTTAAAGCACATTTGGGCAGTAAGTAAAATAAACGAAAGGGGTGGAAAAATTGTAATAAAAAAATATAATTTAATCAGTGAGAAACCCACAAAAAGTGTACTTTAAAGAGATGGTTGTTTTTTCTAATCAGACAGCAAGCTCTACACAGATGACATTTATGAAAAGTAATCAATTTCATGCCCTCAATTTTTTGTCATTGCTAGAAGTATTTTCTGCTTTTTATTTATGCTTCACTTGCTTCATTTTACCAACAGATCAGCCACTTATTAGGCACACTGCCTTTGGATTGAATTTCTTGTGCTGTAACCATTGATGGATCACTGCCCAAATTAAAGTTAGAATAATTTCAGCATGTACATAAAACATCAGGAAGATCATCAAATTCATGACCATAAGAACAAATCAACTTATTCAGATAAAATATGATCTTCATAAAGCCGATACAGCAGGGAAAAAGATAACCAAAGCGCCTTTGGTGTGTTTTAAAAGGAGAAAGAAATCTATTTGAACTATTAAATATTAAAATTACAGACCTGCTGAGAAAAGGATAAAGGTGTTAGATAGATAGCGGATGCACTAGAATATGTTAAAGGATGTCTGGCTTGCTGTTCATAAGCCATTTTAAGTTCATGAATAAAAAGAAATCTGTCGCCAGGTTTTTTCTATGTAATGTGAGAGCAGCATGATGTACGGGCAAAGAACCTGATTCCAATAATGTCACTTACTAGGCTGCGTACTGTTTCAAGTAAATTAGTGTTTTAACAGCAGGAGATAGTCACCACAGGACTGTCTCCTGCTTCCTAGTAAGCCTCTCCTTGCCTCAACCCCAGATTAGCAGCTTTCTGTTAATATTCAGTTTACACAGAAAATTGCTAATCAGGGGTGTGGGTGGGGTTATACAGGGCTCAACAATAAGAAAACAATGATTGTATCAATATTACAGCATTCAGAACAGTAAGTGCCACATCATTGGTGTCATAACTGGAGTTATAATCCAAAGGACCAGGGTGAACTACGATCCGTTCTGCTGAGTATAAGGAAGGATCACAATCTTGGTATATAGGAATGGTGCTTTATTACTTCTATGCATTTCGGGGCTGTCTCAGCCCCTTGCTCAGGAAAGGTGAATGTTCCCTTCTTTCTTTCTCTAACTTCCTCCACAGGCCTCTGACCCTCTCCCTAGGGTGCAGCACAGCTGGGTCAGTGTTCCCTGGTCCTGGGCTTGGATTGATCCCAGCAACCAGCTCCTTCACTGCTGCTCTCTCCTCTGCTCACTGCAGACTACCTGGAAATGAACTCACTCCTCCCCTCAGGCCTGAATCTTTTATAGGGGATCTGGCTTAAGGACAGCCAGTGGAGCTCCCCCTCCAGGTCTGGGGTGGATGGTGTTGTGTGCTGTGTGTACCAAGGTGTATGCCTCTCCTTGCACCGGTGGGTCCACTGGCAATCCCCAGCAGGGGTGCCACATTACCCCCTAGTTAACTTCAGTCCTCCGGGACTAAAACATTTTTTTAACAAACATAACATTACATAACTATTTACATTTGAAATTTGTACAGAGTCTCAAAATAAAATAAAAATTACAAAAAACAGGGAAATATGGAAAAAACAGGTAACCAGTCCATACAGCGCTAGTCCATCCGCTGCAGGCTGTTTAAAGTATTTTTGCCACTACCAGTCCTGTGGCTATGGTCCATTTTTTAAATTACAAAAAAAAAGCTAATTCAAAAGTCCAACAGGTAAAGTCTCTGTAAGCTTACAGGTTCAAAACACAACAACAAACACTACGGGTGCCTCAGCGTAGGAGTCCTAGGTACTGCAGAGGCCTCTAACGGGTCATAAGCGCTGTAGGCCTCCTGGCCCTGGGGTCACCTATTGGCCAAGATTTTGCTCTCCCTAGACAACTCCTTACGCCAACTCCTCTCACCCCTTCTGATGTTGTGTACCGGGTTTGGGTTGTTTTAGCCTACTCTTCACCCTTCTGTATACTGACATTGGTTACAAATTTACATTTTAAACATATTTACATTTTTCCTATGTTTTGTACTCTATTTCCTGTACCTTAGTGGTGCTTGACCCAAGTTACGACGTGTTGACCTACGTAAAACTGGTATTCCACTAGTGTGTAAGCTTGGTGTAGAGTGAACACTATTTACTGACCCATGTGTTGATCTGCGTAACACAGGTATACCTGAATGTCTTCTGATTCTCACTGTGGGAATGGCAGGTGCACCGATTGCAGGGTTCACTGGCTCTGCTACAACAGGTGGTTCTTCTGCTCTTGGTTCTTCAACTGGTTGTGGGAACATCAACATGGGTATTAGGTAGGTACCTTCTATTTGGGGCCAATCTGTGGGTAATTCTCCTATAAGTGTTTGGAGTGTCTTTGGCTCCTCTTTTTTAGGTTCTGAACAGGTTACATCTTCTTTTGGTTGTAACTGTTGAGGGCACTTCTTTAAATGATTTCTGGACACAGTTGCTGTTGTTTCTCCATTGTCTTTGCTGATCAGACAGGTTTTCTAGTTGTCAAAACTGGATGGTAATACAGTGCATGGTTCTTCTTCTTTCCATTGATCATCTAACATGTGCATTCTTCTTTTCCTTTTCAAAACCAATTTACCTGGTGTTAAGGGTGTTCCTTGTGCACTTTTGTTAAAGTTGGTCTCTTGCTTTTCTCTGGATTTTGCCAGACTTTTCTCGACACATTCCTGTATTTTCTTGTATTGCTGTTTTCTTCTGGTATCCCAATCTGTATCTGAGTTGTCTTCTTCAGGAACTACAATGCCCATTTCAAAGTCTACTGGCAATTTTCCTGGTCTTGCTCTCATGAGATATGCAGGGGTACAATTTGTTGAGCTTACTGGATGTTATTGTAGATGTCAACAAGGTCTGGTAACTTCTCTGGCCATCTATTTTGCTCTTCTAAGGGCAGAGTTTTAAACATTTCTATTATCACGTGATTCATCTTTTCGCACAGTTTGGGGGTGGTAAGGCGTGGTACAAATTTTCTTGCATCCGTATAAGTTACAGAGCTCTTGAAATACTTCCGCTTCAAAGGCAGGACCTTGGTCTGTCAATACCTGTTCTGGATACCCGTGTGGTCTGAAGAAATAGGCTTGAAAGGTTCTTGCTGCTCTCTGAGCTGTTAAGTATTTTACCGAAGCTACGACAAGTAATCTGGAGTAGTGGTCCACCATGGTAAGAGCATAGGTATAGCCTGATCTGCAGGGTGTGAGTTTGACGTGATCTAAGGCTACCAGTTCTAATGGCTGTTTAGTGATGATAGGCTGTAGTGGTGCCTTCTGGCTTGTACGGTCTTTTCTTCTTAATGAACATGGTCCACAATTTTTACACCATTTCTCTATGGAGGACCTCATGCCGATCCAATAGAATCTCTCACGTAACAATATTTCCAGTTTTCTCCATCCAAAGTGTTCTGCTCCATTATGGTGTGCTTCCAACACCATTTGGATATCTCTCTTTGGAACCACAACATGCCATACCATTTCATGGGTTCTAGGGTGGATATACCATCTGCACAATTCACTTGATAGATGAATAACCTGCTTCATTCCTTCCACAGGTATTGGGCTTCTAGGGGAGCATTCTTTTCAAGTTGGGAATCCGGTTGGGTTACTGCCGGATCACTGTCTTGAGTCTCTTTCCATCCATAGTGAGGCAACGGGTTTAGTGCAATATCCTGATGTTTCTGATAGATATGGTTTTCTGTCATCTTCCATTTTCTACTATTATGGAAAGCTGGGAGTTCTATTTCCTCCAAGCCATCTAACTCTTCTTCAAGTCCTTGCAAGCGTACTTGAGGGTTTCTGGAGAGGGCATCAGCATTTGCATTGCTACAGCCTGCCCGGTACTTGATGATAAAGTCATAGTTTGATAGGCGGGCCATCCAGCGTTGCTCCAATGTACCAAGCTTAGCGGTATCCAAGTGTGTTAACGGGTTATTGTACGTGAAGACAGTGAATGTTGAAGCTGCCAGATAATGCTTGAACCGCTCCGTAATAGCCCAGACCAAGGACAGGAACTCCAACTTAAAGGAACTGTAGTTTTCCGAGTTTTCTGCTGGCATAGGCAATTACTCTTTTCTTGCCATTTTGTATCTGGGATAGTACCGCTCCCAGACCTATATTGTTTGCATCAGTGTAGAGGATGAATGGTAGGTTATAATCGGGATACGCCAGGATTTCCTCAACGGTCAGAGCCTGCTTCATCTGATGGAAGGAGTCTTCTTGTTCTTTTCCCCATTCCAAAGGTGACTCTGAATATCTTCTCTTCTTAGTTTGTCCTACCAGAAGATCTTGTAGGGGCGCTGCCATCTTTTTGTAGCCCTTAATGAATGTAGTACCCAACCAAACCTAATAATTGACGTACCACTCTGACGGTGGTTGGCCTCTGCCAGTCCTAGATAGCTGTCACTTTTTCAGGGTCTGGTGCTACTCCATCTGCGCTGAGCACATGCTCGAGTTATTGGACTTTTGGTTTTAGCAGGTACATTTAGATGGTTTGAGCTTCATTCCGTACTTTGCTAAAGCTGTAAATACCTCCGCCAGGTGTTCCAGATGTTCTTCGTTGGTTTTGGAATACACGATGACGTCGTTCAGGTATAAGAGCACCGTATCGAAGTTCCGGTGTCCCAGCCAACATTCCATGAGTCTTTGAAGCGTTCCCGGTGCATTGCATAACCCGAATGGCATGCTGTTGAATTCGCATAGACCCATTGGTGTTGTGAATGTGGTCTTCTTTCGGTCTTCTTCTGCAACGGAGACCTGCCAATACCCACTAGTGAGATCTAATGTGGGGAAATAATTAGCAGTCTTTAACGCAGCAAGAGACTCCTCTATCCGGGGTAACGGGTAAGCATCTTTGTGAGTTATCTTATTGATTTCCCTGTAATCCACACATATCCTCATAGTGCCATCTTCTTTCTGACTAAGACTAAGGGGGCTGCCCAGGGACTATAGCTATCTCTTATAACCCCAGCTTCCTTCATGTACCACAGCATCTCTTTTACATACTGATAGTGATTTGGTGGAATGGGTCTGTGTCTCAATTTAATTGGGGGATGATCTCCTGTGGGTATGCGATGGTTTACCCTTTAATCCTCCCAAAATCTAATGGATGCTTACTAAATATCTGTTCGAACTCTTATGCTACCTGGTAGACTCCGTGTTTCTGGCGGGAAAGGGTGGCATCAGTTCATACGTGCAACTGCTGATACCACTCTTCCTGCTGTCCCTTGGAGTGGTCATTCTCCGCCTGGTTTGACGGAGGTAAGGGCTCTACTGTCTGTATGTTGTTGTTACAGACAGTGTACAGCTTTGCTACAGTAGCATACCGGGGTAGTTTTGCTTCCTCTTCCCCACAATTTAATACACGGATTGGTACTCTTCCCTTGCGTACAACCACCAACCCTCTGGCTGTCAGTAGTGTAGGTATATGCTCTGAATATACCGGCTCTACAACTGCCTGGTATTCCTTTCCTCTGAGACCTATCGCTGCTCGACACCATGTCATTTCACTTTTCGGTGGTAACACAATGGGAAACGGGTCTGTTACCCGCGCACTGCCAATCTCTCCCCCCAGACAGATTTACCTGTTGCTTGTAGATGAGGGCCCGGATTTCTCTTTGAAGGACTCTCTTCCGCCCATAACCAGCTATCACAGCAAAAACAACACTTCTCCAAGGCAGTTTTCAATTACATTAGTACCAATTACAATGTAGAGGTGTTTCTCATCAGGATTATCTTCTACCACACATAACCCTTGGCCTTTTAACTCCACCCTCCCCCTCCCCAGCTTTATTGTCACTTCTCTGAACCCCACCTGATTCTGTGGTTGTCCATTATCGGCAATAATAACAAAACTGGGGTCTGGGGGTCTAAGATCAGTATCAGACTAAAATTGTTTGTAAACGATATGTGGGATGGTGGTAACCTGTGACCCGGTGTCCACTAGGGCCAACATGGGCATTCCTTCCAGCGTAATGTTGAGGTACTGACGGCCTCCCACGTAGCGATTACACCAGTCATATGGGCCCAGTCGTCCCCCTCCTGGGGGTTGGCCCTCGGGCCCAGGAATGTCTGCAGCGCAGACAGATGGGTTGTTCTGAAGAATCCGTGTAGTCACTGGCTCTGCGTTGGAATGGTGCGTTGGTCCCCAGAACGGGGGACTTGTTGGTCCCCTCCACGGGCGACTTGGGCTTCTTCCTCATCCACGGGACATCCTTAGGGCAATCAGCTAGCTTGGTGGTTGTGCCCCCAGTATCGCTTGCAAGAGCTTTAACACATAGTCCATATTTTTGCTTAGCTGCAGCACCTGGTTATGTAGGTCATCATCAGGGTTGTTTGCCACAGCTTGCCCTGTCGTGTTTGCAGGGTTTTTGGGAGTAGGGTCAAAGTCTATGGGAGTTAACCTGCCAGGGTTGGGCTGGAGGCTCTGCAGGCACTGGTTGTCGTAGCACTGTTATAGCTCGGTCTTTTAAATCATTGAAGTTCACTTTAGGATGATCTAAGACCCACATGTGTACCTGCTGGCGGTGGTAGTCTGACCTCAGTCCTTCCATAAACTGTTCTGCAAGCATTTTATCTCCGTCTAGCACACTTGCCGGGTCTACCTGCTTTAAGGACCGAAGTGCCCCTTGTAAACGGAGGGCAAAGTCTCTGATGGTATCTTGCGGTCTCTGTTTGCATTGGCAGAATTGCATCCTTGGTTCAGACCGTGTTTTTTTCAAAAGCAGCCCTGAGCTTGTCAAATACTTTTGTTACAGAGTCTCTGTCAGCATCACTCCAAGACTCAACCTCTAGCTCCGCTGTGCCTGTTAATTGTCCCAGCACAACGGTGGCTCGCTCCTTTTCTGTCATAGCATACATGTCCAGCACTGCACACAGCTTTTGCTTAAAGGCTGCTAAGGTACCGGGCTTACCTTCATAGGCAGGGAACCATTTTGCACCCGGTATGTACGGCAAGGCTATCGGCATGATCGGGGCCACTGCTCCAGGTGCTGCGGCTCCCACACCGGCTGCAGAACTGGCCGGTGCTGCATTCCGGACATCCCTTCTATCGGGGACCTGTGCGTCGTCCGCTTCACTCATGGTGGTGCCCCCCTACTCAACCACTGCCAGCCGGTGCGGTTAACTTATCGGTAGACAACGGTTTTACAGGGAGAGTGGAGCACCTCTGGTATTTCCGGAACTAGACGCTGCACTTCGATGATCTCCGGCAGAGCGGAGGGGCGGGGCTTATCTTCACGCTCTTTTTGCCGTGCAGCCGCGATACTCTTCCTGCCCTGTGGCGCAGTAATGGCAGCCTGATTTTACAGTTCACAAAACAGTCAATAAAGTCTATTTTTAAGCACACAGTACCCGGTTTTATGGGAGGGGGGGGTACTCAGATGCCAGGACAGATGGTCACTTTGATGGGGGATCACGGCTGCTCGGTTCCCGATTCCGTGCCCTGGACCCTCAAAGGCGGGGTTGGTGGGGGATGATGATGATGGATGGGGGAATGGTAATGTGAGGCCACCTGTGGTACCTGGTAATGTGGATACCAGAGCTGCGGCCGGCCGCTGAGGTGATGGAGGTGCAGCTCAGAGTAGTACAGCTCCCCACAGGTGGAGCTTTACCTCAGGGCAGCGGGGGTGGATTACTGGAGTAGTAGTAGCGGTTCTGCTGTGAACGCTGCAGGCGGCGGTGGGGGAATCAGGCACACACACACAATTGTCTCTTTTTCGGTACCTTTTTACTGATGTCCGGTAACAGGTACAGTCCAGGAGAGTAACCAGGTTCTCGGTGCAATTTACAATGTTCACCCTGGAAAGTTGTGAGGCCTCCTCTGTTATTGCATGCAGTGATTGGGGTAAGTCCTGCCTGAAACTGAACTTGCCGCTCCTTCTCCCTCTCTGGGTATTGCTCCATAACCGACAATGAGGACCTTTCTGTGGGATCCCTATTCTCTGCTTAGGTCCCTGGTCCTGTACTTGGTCAGGCTTGAGTGTCTTGTCATTTTTTACCTCAGGGGGATTAGATCCTCCTGGTCTGTCCGGGTTTTTCCTGCTACGATAGATTACTACCTTTGGAAGTACACTGAGCTGTAGGCTGATTTTCTGCTAAGGGAAAAGAAGAAAAAAAAAAAAAAGCTTTAAATCTGATTTTCTAGCGAGTGTGGCGAGCTGAGTGTGACAGAGCGCAAGTGCGATAGAAGTAAGTGTGTGACTTGTGATTCAGTGACTTTGGATTAAGGGAGTTTGGAAGGGAGGACTTACTGAATTGCTGGTTGTATTTAATTAATACTTTGCATTTCTTTTTACTTATCATTTCTGTCTGGTGCAATCCCCATTAGGAAATGAGCTCCATGATTGGCAATGCCATCCAGTGTACATCTTGCCACATGTATGCATTCCTTGACCAGCCGGTCGAGGGTGTATACTGCTGTGTGAGATGTGAGTACGTTGTGCATTTGGAAGCCCAGATACTGGATCTAAATGAACAACTGACAACGCTGAGATCCATAGACAATATGGAAAGGAGTCTGCTGCTCACTGAACAGCTGCTCAATGGGATAGATGTAGGGGAGGATGGTAGTATGGAGCTGCAGGACCGTGAGGTAGCCAGCTGGGTGACAGTTAGAAGGCGGGGTAGAGGGAAGAGTGCCAGGGAGGCTAGTCCTGATCTGGTACACCCCAATAAATTTGCTATGTTGGCAGATGAGGGGTGTGTGAGTTCAGGTACAGCACTGCTGCAGCAGGGCATGACCTCTGAAAGCCAGAGGAGTGTCTGCTCCAGTAAGGGGGAAAACAGGAGAGAAGGGCAGGCCAGACAGGTGCTGGTAGTGGGGGACTCAATTATTAGGGGAATAGATAGGGCAATCTGTCACAAAGACAGGGATCGTCGAACAGTGTGCTGCCTACCTGGCGCTCGAGTCCGGCACATCGCTGACCGGGTTGACAGAATACTGGGAGGGGCTGGTGAGGACCCAGTGGTCATGGTGCACATTGGCACAAATGACAAAGTTAGAGGTAGGTGGAAGGTCCTTAAAGATGATTTAAGGGAATTAGGCTGCAAGCTTAAGGCAAGGACCTGCAAGGTAGTATTCTCTGAAATACTGCCTGTACCACGTGCCACACCAGAGAGGCAAAGGGAGATTAGGGAGATAAATAAGTGGCTCAGGAATTGGAGTAGGAAGGAGGGGTTTGGGTTCCTGGAGAACTGGGCCGACTTCTCTGTTGGCTACAGGTTCTATGCTAGGGACGGGCTGCACCTCAATGGGGAGGGTGCAGCTGTGCTGGGGAAGAAAATGGCTAGAAAGTTGGAGGAGTGTTTAAACTAGGGATTGGGGGGGAGGGTATTCATTGTATAGGAGGGGAAGATAGTGTAAATAGTAACCTGGGCACAAGTAATAAAATTGGGGGTGGCATGGGGGGTGGGGTTAGAACAGTCAATCTAGTAGGAAGGAATAGAGGTAAAGAGAGATGCATAAAGTGCATGTACACTAATGCCAGAAGCCTCACCAACAAAATGGAGGAATTAGAATTGATTTTGTTGGAAAATAATTATGACATGGTGGGGATATCGGAGACATGGCTGGACGAGAGCCATGACTGGGCTGTTAATTTACAGGGCTATTGTCTGTTCAGAAATGACCGCACAAATAGGCGAGGAGGAGGTATATGTTTATATGTAAAATCATCCTTAAAACCCATCCTGCGTGATAATATAGGTGAATCTAATGGAAATGTAGAGTCCCTGTGGGTGGAGATAAGGGGAGGGGGAAAAAATAATAAATTACTGATAGGGGTTTGTTATAAGTCCCCAACAATAATGGAAGTGGAGGAGAATATCCTCATAAAGCAAATAGATGAGGCAGCGACTCAGGGAGAAGTCATTATTATGGGGACTTCAACTACCCTGAAATACATTGGGGATCAGAAACCTACAGTTCCAGCAAAGGTAATGAGTTTTTGAAAACTATGAGAGACAATTACCTTTCACAACTGGTTCAGGACCCAACAAGAAGGGGGGCACTGCTGGACCTAATATTAACCAACAGGCCGGACCGCATATCAAATATACGGGTTGGAGGTCACTTGGGTAATAGTGATCATAACTTAATAAGCTTTCAAGTATCCTTTACTAAGACGTGTAGTAGAGGGGCTACAAGGACACTAAACTTCAGGAAGGCAAATTTCCAACGGTTGAGAGATGATCTTAGTGCAATAAACTGGGACGATGTCCTGAGACATAAAAGTACACAACACAAATGGGAGACATTTATTAGCATCCTGAATAGGACCTGTGCACAATATGTACCCTATGGGAATAAGCATGCTAGAAATAGGAGGAAACCAATATGGCTAAATAAAGCGGTAAGAGGTGCAATATGTGACAAAAAGAAAGCATTTAGGGAATTAAAGCAAGTAGGTAGTGATGAGGCATTAATTAAATACAGAAAATTAAATAACATTTGTAAAAAGCAAATCAAGGCAGCAAAGATTGAGACAGAGAGACTCATTGCCAGACAAAGTAAAAAGAATCCCAAAATATTTTTTAACTACATAAATAGTAAGAAACTAAAAATTGATGGTGTTGGCCCCTTTAAAAATAGTCTGGGTGAAATGGTGGATAAGGATGATGAAAAAGCCAATATGCTAAATGACTTTTTTTCAACAGTATTTACACAAGAAAATCCCATGACAGACAATATGATCAGTGATAACAAAAATTCTCAATTAAATGTCACCTGCTTAACCCAAGAGGAAGTACGGCATCGTCTAAAAATCACTAAAATTGACAAATCCCCGGGCCCGGATGGGATACACCCCAGAGTGCTGCAGGAATTAAGTACTGTCATAGATAGACCATTATTTTTAATATTTAAAGATTCCATAATAACAGGGTCTGTACCACAGGACTGGCGTATAGCAAATGTGGTGCCAATATTCAAAAAGGGGACAAAAACTGAACTTGGAAGTTATAGGCCAGTAAGGTTAACCTCTACTGTGGGTAAAATCCTAGAGGGCTTTCTAAGAGATGCTATACTGGAGTATCTGAAGAAAAATAACCTCATGACCCATTTTCAACATGGTTTTACGAGGGACCGTTCCTGTCAAACTAATCTAATAAGCTTCTATGAAGAAGTAAGTTCTGGACTGGACCAAGGAAATGCAGTGGATGTGGTGTATATGGACTTTTCAAAAGCTTTTGATACGGTGCCACACAAAAGGTTGATACATAAAATGAGGGCAATGGGGATAGGGGAAAATATGTGTAAGTGGGTTAAGAACTGGCTTAGTGATAGGAAACAAAGGGTGGTTATTAATGGAACACACTCAGAATGGGTCACAGTTAACAGTGGGGTACCACAGGGGTCAGTGTTGGGCCCGCTTCTATTTAATATATTTATTAATGACCTTGTAGGGGGCATACAGAGTAGAATCTCAATATTTGCGGATGACACTAAACTCTGCAGGGTAATCAATACAGAGGAGGACAATTTTATATTACAGGAGGATTTATGTAAACTAGAAGCTTGGGCTGCTAAATGGCAAATGAGCTTTAATGGGGATAAATGTAAAGTCATGCACTTGGGCAGAGGAAACAAAAGGTATAATTATGTGCTTAATTGTAAAAGACTGGGCAAAAATGTCACTGAAAAAGACCTGGCTGTATGGGTTGATGACAAACTCACATTTAGTGGTCAGTGTCAGGCAGCTGCTGCAAAGGCAAATAAAATAATGGGATGCATTAAAAGAGGCATAGATGCTCATGAGGAGAACATAATTTTACCTCTATACAAGTCACTAGTGCGACCACACTTAGAATACTGTGTACAATTCTGGTCTCCGGTGTATAAGAAAGACATAGCTGAACTAGAGCGGGTCCAGAGAAGAGCGACAAAAGTCATTAGAGGACTAAGGGGTCTGCAATACCAAGACAGGTTATTAAGCTTGGGGTTATTTAGCTTGGAAAAACGAAGGCTTAGGGGTGATCTTATAATAATGTATAAATATATGAGGGGACAGTACAGAGACCTTTCTAATAATCTCTTTACTCTTAGGCCTGAGACTGGGACAAGGGGGCATCCTCTACGTCTGGAGGAAAGAAGGTTTAATCATAATCACAGACGCGGATTCTTTACTGTAAGAGCAGTGAGACTATGGAACTCTCTGCCACATGATGTTGTAATGAGTGAGTCACTACTAACATTTAAGAAGGGCCTGGATGCCTTTCTTGAAAACTATAATATTACCAGTTATACATACTAGATTCTTTGATAGGGCATTGATCCAGGGAATTAGTCTGATTGCCGTACCTTGAGTCAGGAAGGAATTTTTTCCCCCAATGTGGAGCTTAGTGTTGCCACATGGTTTTTTTTTGCCTTCCTCTGGATCAACATGTTAGGCTATGGGTTGAACTAGATGGACGTAAAGTCTGCCTTCAACCTTAAAAACTATGTTACTATGTTACTATGTTACTAGCAGAATCGGACTCCGGTGTCCGGGTGGCTAAAGGGAAATCTGGTATGTTCCCTTCTTTCTTTCTCCTACTTCCTCCACTGGCCTCCGACCCTTTCCCTAGGGTGCAGCACAGCTGGGTCAGTGTTCCCTGGTTCTAGGCCTGGCTTGATCCCAGCGACCAGCTCCTTCACTGCTGCTCTCTCCTCTGCTCACAGCAGACTATCTGGAACTGAACTCACTCCTCCCCTCAGGCCTTGATCTTTTATAGGGGATCTGGCTTTAGGACAGCCAGTGGGGCTCCCTCTCCAGGTCTGGGGTGGAAGGTGTTGTGTGCTGTGTGTACCAAGGTGTATGTCTCTCCTTGCACCGGTAGGTCCATTGGCAATCCCCAGCAGGGGTGCCACATTGTCTATCTAGAACACTGATTTGAACTTTGTCCAATTTAAAGAAAGGGCAATCCGCATACTGCAGGCAAAAAAGCTTCATGATACAGACTCTGCCCAATGCATAGTTGCAACATACCAGCAACCAAGAGTGCAAATCCTAGCAGTCATGTCAGGGGCTAGTGCTAAACCTCAGGAGCCCATCAGCAATGAGGCTCTTGACCAAAAGATTGAGGCCCTAACCAAAATTGTAGCTGAGATGGCCAAGGCTATGCAGGAACTGCATGAATCCAAGCCCATGGAGAAGATTGAGCTGGCTACAAGCAGAGAGGATCTCCCATGGACGAGACCCATGAGGTATCCAGCGAACCGAGGAAGACCCAGTGACTGCTACCACCCGGATGGACAGCACATTTGCTGTCGCTGCGGAGAAGCAAGTCACTTTGCCAGGGAGTGTGCTTTAAACGAGGATCCCCTGGGGAAGCGGGCCGCCACCCCAGGAGTAAACTCACAAGGTCCCCCAAGTTGGCGGGACAGGTATATGGGAGTACGTCCAATCATACATGCTGGATGGCCTTCCCCTGAACGTTCTACTGGAGATCGGCTCGCAGATCACCTCCATACCTCATATCCTTTATAAATGGTACTGGGCTGATTCAGACATTATGCGTGGACACATGGGCTGTCCATCCGGGTGGTGGCAGTCGCTGGGTCATCCTCAGGTTGCTGGATACCTCCTGGGTCTCATCCACGGACATCCTCTCTGCTTGTAGCCAGCTCATTCTTCTCCATGGGCTTGGATCCACGCAGCTCCTGCATAGCCTTGGCTTTCTCAGCTACAGTTTTTGTTAAGGCTTCAATCTTTTGGTTTAGAGCTTCATTGGTGATGAGCTCCTGAGGTTTAGCACTAGCCCCTGACATGGCTGCTGGGATTTGTACTCCCATTTGCTAGTATGATGCAGCTAAGAATTGGGCAGAGTCTGTATCATGAGGCTCTTCTGCCTGCAGTATGCGGATTGCCCTTTCTTTAAATTGTATAAAGTTTAAATCTGGGTTCGGTATAGCCATCATCCACAGCCGTCCTCTATGAGGAGGGAATAAGTGTCCATCCACAAATTGGTCAATCAGCAATTTATGTTACCCTTGTGCCAAGGCGGGTTCTGCCTGCTTGAGTGCTCTGAGCGCCTCCTGTAGATTTAATGCAAAATCTCTCACTTTCTTTTGTGGTTTCTGCCGACACCAAAAGATTCTCATTTTAGCTCTGGCATCTACACTGGTCTCAAAGGTAGCTTTCAGCCTGGCCATTACATGTTTTACAGTGTCTTTGTCATCATCTGACCAGGACTTTGTTTCTCGCTGTTGATGACCAGTTAACTGTCCCATTAGTATGCTGACACGCTGGCTCTCTCTCCGGGGGTATATACTGTAGTAGCTATCTAGCTTTTCTTTAAAGTCAGTGAGGGTATTGGGCTCACCTGCGTAATGTGGCAGCCACGTCGCTCCCAGGGTGTACGGCATCAGGAACGGCATGATTGGCGACATCCCTTGCTCTGCAGCACCGCCGGGTGCTCCATCTGCTATGGGAGCAATACCATCCACTCACTGTACGGGATCATCCAGTTGTGACATATTTCCGCCCCCCTTAGTTAATTCTGGCCCTTCCGGTGTTTTACTTCCGTCGGGGTGTATAACTTTCATTCCGCAGTGGGACAGGTTTCTCGTCACCACCGGATGTCGTCAGAGCATAGGTTGGGCCTCGTTTAGCGCTCTTTGAAGGGTACACCCACGATGATATGCCCCTTCTGCTTCCCGCGCGTGACAACAATGGCGACAGTCCAAAGCACGTATTTCACGGCACACAATACCCAGTTCAATGGGCACGGGATCCTGTTCATGATGCCAATGAACTGAGGCGTCCCCAGGCCGTGGGATACTCAGGAACCGGATAGCTGCTACTGTCGCTGGGGAGTCACGGGGGTCATGCCCCAGTCCTGTGGCCTGGGCGTTAGTTGAAAAAGGGATATGTACAGGGGAGGTTGCCATGATGTCACCTGTAGTATGTGGTCAGTGACGACCACCGCTGCTGCAGAAACTCTGGGGATGATGGGTTGCAGCTGAGATGGGATGGCTCTCCACAGGTAAAGCCAATCCCCGGGGCAGGGTAAATAGTCTATGTGTAGGATGCAGGGCGATGGGCACAAGGAATAGGTAGGCTCACTGTTTGTAGTTTTCTCAGTCCTTTACTGGAGCAGATGGTAAAAGCTGTCCACGGAGTCTTGAGAGCAACTCAGGGTAATTCTCATCCGACCGGGTCTTTGGCTCCCTTACTGTGCTTGTCATTTGGCTCCTGCTGCTGCTTAAGCTTGGCTGCCGGTCCTCTTTCATCTTATGTGGTACCGGTATGACAGGCAACTTGAGTCCTTTACTTATACCCTGTTCCCGGGTGTCAGTGTCTCTGAACTCTCTCTCTGTTGCTGTGTCTGTGGGTAGTGTGGCTGGGAATCTGGAACCCCCACTGTCCGGTATTAACTGCCAGGATGTGTGACCCTGCACAGTCTCGGACTCCGGTGTTTGTTCTGTGCGCTTTCCTCTGAGATGAGCACGGAGTTGCTCAGCCTCCCAGGTGTGTTCCTTCTCCTTTCCTAAGACCCTAGCCTTAGGCCCGGAACTCAGCTAGCGACTCTGGTATGAGCTTAGCATGGCTCTTTTACACCCAAGTCATCTTCTCAGTCCTCCCAGGAACTGAACTGAACTGGCTCCTCCAAACCAGAATATAAAGGGAAGCTCATCTTGAACCCGGGCTTGTTCTCCCCCTTCTGGCCTGGAGTTGTTGGTGTTGTGTGTGTGTTGTCTGATGAGAATATCCTTTGTTGCTCTCTTGTGACACCATTACCCAGGGGCAGTGATGACACTGTGGCACTTTGACCCAGGGGTGCCACACATACATCACAGAAGATGCTGGGAGCATATATATCACATGAGATGCTGGGAGCATACTAATCACAGGAGACACTGGGGCATATACATCACAGGAGACGCCGGGTGGTATATACATCATAGGAGACGCTGGTGCATATACATCACAGGAGACACTGGGGTCACATGCATAACAGGAGATGCTGGGGTATATACATCATAGGATACACTGGGGGAATATACATTACAGGAGATGCTGGGGGTATAAACATTACAGGAAACGCTGAGGGCATATACATCACAGGTGACGCTGGGGGGCATATATATCACAGGAAATGGGGGCATATACATCACCAGAGATGCTCGGAGCATATTCATCACGGGAGATACTGGTGTATATACATCTTTGGGGAGGGCTGGGAGAAATATACGTGACTGGGCAGGATGAGAGGCATAGACATGACTGGTAGGAATTGACATCACTGCGAGGCATAGACATCACTCAGCGCACATATGTCTCTGGGGAGTATATATATCTAGGGGCACAGAATTCACTTGATGGAAGAGACATCACTTTGGGCACATACAGCACTGAGGACATGACATTTATGAGGGTCACAGACATCACAGGGGGTATACACATCACCTGGTAGCACAAACATAATTTGGGGGGCACAGATATCACTGGTTAATATACCTCACCAAATGTCTACTTTATAAAAAATCACAGCACCACTGGTCTCCTCCATAATTCAGATAAAACTCCCCCATTATAGTCTATGCTGGTGTATAAAAGCTGATGTGATAAGAATGCCAATGCAGCGGACAAATTGTCAATTTTTCCAGATGAAAATCGGAACATTTTTCTTTACACTCGTATGAACTTGGATTAATGGTGTTTAGTTGCAATTTTATTTTTTTGTACAATTAGATATTTCATTAAACTATTTTCTAATTGCTGGTGATTTATAAGTGTCATTTACTCATTTTATGGGATAAATAATTCCCTTGAACTATTTTTACATTGACCTTCAACAGATGCCTTTTACAAATGTATGTAAGCCCAAATCAACTAGTCTGCTGTAACTGAAACCCTCC
This sequence comes from Allobates femoralis, assembly GCA_033576535.1. NCBI lineage: Eukaryota > Metazoa > Chordata > Amphibia > Anura > Aromobatidae > Allobates > Allobates femoralis. Next base: position 21,260 of record JARQOC010002353.1, read on the forward strand.
ATTACCTCTATTAGCTTTGCTGGCTGAAATTCTTTCAGTTTTATATTTCTGTTTTATGAATAGATGACTAAAACTAATGCACTTATTTAAGTTGATTTCTTCCTGACAATTTCCTGCTGTCGTTTAACAAAATATATTTTATCTATATTTTTTTTTCTCTACTTTAATTACTTACTGTATTGTACATTATTTTTTGTTATCTATAACCGCTTGTAAACAAATCACTGTATTGTAAAGCACTGCGGAATATGTTGGTGCTATATAAATAAGGATTTATTATTATCAGTGCTTTTTTCGCGGCGGTAAGCGCTGGTACAGCGTACCGGAAAATCTGACTGGCGTACCCGAAAATCTGACTGGCGTACCGGAAAATGTCACATCTGAGATGTGAATGGCGGCCGCGTGCCGCTGTCCTCCGGTGTGGCTCCCCACTGTCCTCGCTGTCCCCGGTGTGTCCAGGCTCCTGCAGTGTCCTGCAGTGTCCTCTGTGTCCCCCAGGTGCAGCCGCGCTGGAGCAGATGGGGTTAATCACAGCCTAACTTGCTGTGTGCCCCTGCTCAACTCTGCCCAGCCTGACGTCACAGCAGCCCGGCTCGAGCTCTGATTGGCTCCCAGGCACCAGCAGGCGCGGCCAGATGACGTCGTGACCTCAGATTGGCTTGTCATCTGGCCGTGCCTGTTGGTTCCTGGGAGCCAATCAGAGCTCGAGCCGGGCTGCTGTGACGTCAGGCTGGGCGGAGTTGAGCAGGGGCACACAGCATGTTAGGCTTTGATTAACCCCATCTGCTCTAGCGCGGCTGCACCTGGGGGACACAGAGGACACTGGAGGAGTCTGGACACACCGGAGGACAGCAGGGAGCCACACTGAAGGCCGGGGGAGCCAGTAAGAAGCGGATTGCGTGTGTGTGTGTTCGTGTGTGTATGTGTGTGTGTGTGTGTGTATGTGTGTGTATGTGTGTTTGTATGTTTGTATGCTTAAGGAAAATGTGTAGGAGATCTTAATTCTCGGCCGCCGGCGCCTGACAGCACCCTCAAGCAACACCCTCCAGCAACACCTAACAATATTTTGTTACAAAAAAAGCACTGATTATTATTATTATTATCTAAAGAACAGTTTAACTTACCATTCAAAAGCAGGAAAACATACGTAAAACGATTCTTAAAATAAAGCAAAAGGGCTATAGTCGCAGCTGTATGTGTATGTGTATATATACACTGTGTGCAGAATTATTAGGCAAGTTGTATTTTAGAGGATTATTTTTATTATTGATCAACAACTATGCTCTCAATCAACCCAAAAGACTCAAATATCAAAGCTTAATAATTTTGGAAGTTGGGGTGTTTTTTTTTTTTTTAGATTTGGCTATCTCAGGAGGATATCTGTTTGTGCAGGTAACTATTACTGTGCAGAATTATTAGGCAACTTAATAAAAACCAAATACGGTATATTCCCATCTCACTTGTTTATTTTCATCAGGTAAACTATTATAACTGCACAAAAATTAGAAATAAACATTTCTGACATGCAAAAACAAAACACAAAAAAAATGAGTGATCAATATCACCACCTTTCTTTATGATGACACTCAACAGCCTCCATCCATAGATTCTGTCTGTTGCTTGATCTGTTTATGATCAACATTGCGTGCAGCAGCCACCACAGCCTCCCAGACACTGTTCCGAGAGGTGTACTGTTTTACCTCGATGTAGATCTCACATTTTAGGAGGGACCACAGGTTCTCTATGGGGTTCAGATCGGGTGAACAAGGGGGCCATGTCATTATTTTTTCTTCTTTTAGACCTTAACTGGCCAGCCACGCTGTGGAGTAGTTGGATGCATGTGATGGACCATTGTCCTGCATGAAAATCATGTTTTTCTTGAACAATACCGACTTCTTCCTGTACCACTGCTTGAAGAAGTTGTCTTCCAGAAACTGGCAGTAGGTCCGGGAGTTGAGCTTCACTCCATCCTCAACCCGGAAAAGGTCCCACAAGTTCATCTTTGATGATACCAACCCATACCAGTACCCCACCTTCACCTTGCAGGCGTCTGAGTCGGAGTGGAGCTCTCTGCCCTTTACTGATCCAGCCTCTGGCCCATCCATCTGGCCTATCAAGAGTCACTCTCATTTCATCAGTCCATAAAAGCTTTGAAAAGTCAGTGTTAAGATATCTCTTGGCCCAGTCTTGACATTTTATCTTATGTTTCTTGTTCAAAGGTGGTCGTTTTCCAGCCTTTCTTACCTTGGTCATGTCCCTGAGTATAGGAGACCTTGTGCCTTTTGATACTCCAGTAACGTTGCAGCTCTGAAATATGGCAAAACTGGTGGCAAATAGCATCTTGACAGCTTCAGGCTTGATTTTCCTCAATTATTTGAAATTATTATTTCAGTTATTGAGCACCTTTTTTGCCCAACAGGCTTCTTGCGACCCTGTTGGCTATTTGCCATGAAATGCTTGATTGTTTGGTGATCACGCTTCAAAAGTTTGGCAATTTCAAAACTGCTGCATGCGTCTGTAAGACATCTCACAATTTTGGACTTTTCAGAGCCCGTCAAATCTCTCTTTTGATCCATTTTGTCTAAGGAAAGGCTTTTGCCTAATAATTAAGCACACATTATATAGGGTGTTGATGTCATTATACTACACCCCTCATCATTACAGAGATGCATATCACCTGATTTACTTAAATGGTAGTTGGCTCTCAAGCCTATACAGCTTGCAGTAGGACAACATGTATAAAAAGTATCATGTGATCAAAATACTAATTTGCCTAATAATTCTGCACGCAATGTAAAATATATATATATATATATATATATATACACACACACTCAATATATGCATACATGAGAGTTGCCGGCCAGTCCGAGCATTTTGATGCAATCATTTTATTTGTTGTACGGCTGTCTCGCCCTGGCCTTACTCGAGGCTTCCGCGTGGCTGCAACCGCCGCAGTGAGTTTTGTCTGTTCTTTCTATATTTCATGTGTGTATATATATATATATATATATATATATATATATATATATATATATATTGTGAGACAGTGACCGGGATGATCTGTGACGGCCAGTATGTGTCTCCCAGGTTATGCTCCCTCCACGTATAGAAAGCACTCCACTCCGAGTTCATAGAGACTTCCCCGGAGGTAAGCAGAGGGTTAAAAGCTAGGCAGGAACACAGAGTGGAACTTCAGTCTGAAGGAAGACTGATGAGGCTAGTGAGCGGCCAGGTCAGGAGAGTGCAGAGGCTGTGTGCTGATACAACACGGCCTACCCGGAGGGCTTGATCTCGGTGAGACCTGGACCAGAGAAAACCCGTGATACAGGACTGTGTGCCAATCTTATGGTTGTAGGAAGTGTGCCCGGCTGCATCCCAGAACCCGGAGGTTTGTGTATACTGTGGACATGTGCATGATAAACCGTGTGCTGTGAACTTCTGTGCCTGGCTCCTTGCCTTCTACCTCACAATATATATACATATATATACTGTATATATACACACACATTTTATATATATATATATATATATAATATATATACATATTGTGATATGGCAGCCAGCCATGGTCTGAATGGCGGCACTATACATGGCCAGTATGTGTCACACAGGCAGAAGTCTGCTGCACTGATTTTATGAATGTCTTGCCAGTACTTGGAAGCCAGTCTGCTTAACAGCATAGCAAGAGTTAAGCTTGCAAAGTGCTGGAGATGTGGGTGTGTCTCAGGATGTTTAATGGAGGAGTCCATGTTTGACATGTGGAAGACAGACAGAGACAGAGACTGAGCATGGAGGCACTGAGCAACTGAGTCCTGGAGGCCTGTGTGGACTGACTACAGGCCGTATGTGAGGTAAAGACAGACTATACTGGGCAATATGTTCTGTGAGCTGCAGAAAGGCTCCTGTTTATTTACTGGAGGGCGGTTTATGCTGAGACAAGAAACCGACATGATCTTTTATTAAGTGGAGAGACTGTTGCTGTTTCTGAATATTGCTGCCAAGTGAGTGAACCCCAACCCGATCTGTGATCGCTACGTCACAATATATATATATATACAGTATATATGAGCAGACAAAACAAAACATCACTGCTGCAGGTGCAGCTGGGTAAAGGCCTCGAATAATGCCAGGGCGAGACAGCCGTATAACACATAAAATGATTGCATCAAAAAGCTCAGACTGGCCGGCGATTCTCCTGATCCGAGCATGAAGGCTTCATGTATTTCTATGTAGCTCTTACGCTTAGGTCAGGTGAGCCATCATCCAGTCCAGGTATTTCATGCTAGTGTTGTTGTTATATGGTCGTGTGATCCCGACCTAAGAGAGCAGTCTGTGTAGGGGTGGTTTATGAGGAAAAAAACTCACCAAAATGTAGCCACTTCAAATATCCATTGCACCTAGCAATAGGCTGCTGGCTCCTCTGAGAGGCAACACAAATGTCTGAACACCAATGCTCAATCTTCTGCAACCTAAGCATGGGGGCGATTGTAGCACCTGCGACCAGCCATGCTAACAGGGAGGAGACAGGTGGTATATATAGACACAAGGTTACCAACAGGGCGTCAGCCACACAGGTGTATGTGAGACAGAGTGTCTGAGCTCAGCTTATTGGTCACACCCAACTGTTAGACAAGGCAGACTGCTCCACACCAAATACATGCATCACAAGTGACAGACGCCCCTCCAAAGGGCCCAGCCTCAACTGCAAAAAGATAAAAAGATGCAACAAAACACTATAGATGAAAATGTGAGGTGTTAGTAGATATTTTGGGCCAAAATAATGTAAGCTCGTAACCCACCGTCAAGGGCCCTCACGCTTACGAGTCCTAACCATATGCCTGACCATATGTTTGTTTAGAGGGTAAACCGCCACATATTTAGAAAAATCATTGAAGTAGGACATAAAACTTCAAAAAAACTTACCAAAGTTTAGCCACTTCAAATATCCATTGCACCTAGCAGGAGGCTGCTGGCTCCTCTGAGAGGCGACACATGTGTCTGAACACCGATGACATCAGTGCACCAGCGTCATTTAGAAATTGCCCAGCCTGA
>JARQOC010002354.1:0-26311 GCA_033576535.1 Allobates femoralis
AACGGAAAAATGGGGTTACTAAAGGTTAATAATGATAGATTTTACCACAATTTTCCTTTTTTGTAATTCAGAATTTTTTAACCAGTTTGTTCATTTTGGGGGTTTTGGGTTCGGAATTTTGGGTTTTTAGAAATAGCCCATGTGGATTTGCTCCAAGCTTTCAAAAACAAAATCCACACTTTTTGAGATTTAAAGATCCCAAACTTTTGAGAGACATTTCAAATAATTGAAAAAAAAAATTAAAAAAATGGGTCGTTTTAAAAAAAAAGAATAGGTTTTCATAGCCGTCATACAAAGCAAAAGTGCACATATTCGGGTGAAGGGCACAATTGCTCAAAGAATTGCGGTTCGGGGACTGTTGAGACCTTTTCATTCAAAAGTTTTGTCTTTTTTGAATAATCCCATAGCAAACATGTCATTAAAATGATTGATCATGTTCAAGGGAAAACTATATGCGGGGCCCCAATTTTATGTATATTGGGTATATTTTCAAGTGATGTAATGAGTCAAGATATACTTAAAAGACACAAAGGCAAAAGGGGCTCCGGAACAGACGTACCCTCAGCAAAGTAACATCCTTTTTTTCCCTTTTTGTGGAGAAGTTTTTTCGCAATTTTTAAAGACTTAAATTTCCATGGAGAAGGGCAGATCCATTTTAAAATGGTTGAATTATGGAGAACAGAAACTCTAGTTTACTTTTTGGGGGTACATGAATGAAGAAGCTATGCTATAACAAAATAGTCATTTAATAGCATAACTTAATACGGGAAGTGACGGGTGTAAATGGCTAACTCTAGAGTGCCCACAGAAAAGGCCATATCAAACAGCCTGTCTTACAGTTTGTGTAGTAAATGGAAAATCCAAATTTTTACGTCATGTGTAGACTGCTCTGCGCCTCGTGCCGGGGAAACTGCTTTGCAGTTTTTGTAGTTTAAATGGGGTAAATTTCCTTTGGGACATTTAGGGTTAATGTAATATTTTCTAGTTGCCCACATCTTATCACTCTTCCCCCCTAGGCCCGTCCCCAGAACTAGAGGCACCATGAAAAAATGTTAACTCTGGGAAATAGATGGCACTTTTTTCCCGATGTCTGCTTTCCTAAAATTTTTTTTTTTTTTGCAGCTTTTGGGGCCCCGTGAAAGTGTTTTTTTATTTTGGGATGGGGTAAACTTGACTGTGAGGTTTGGACCCATAAAAAAACAATAGTGTTTGTCACAAGTCCCGAACCCGTATTACATGGGAAATTAATACAGTTAAAATTAACAATAAAAAATTATAATTATACTTTCCCTTCCCCCCCGTCTTGCTGTCTGTCCGTTTTTACTTCCGAGGGGCCGTTCACTAACTTCCCGCAGCGTTTTACGCATCGGGGATCTTCGGCTTTGTCCGCAAGATTTTGTGGGTGACCGGGGTTCCCCGCGTTCATACCCGACTTTGAACTGGTGAACTCTATCATGCCAAATTGGCCTGCCCCCTCTTGCATAGACTTTCTATGCAGAACGATTTAGCGAGCTGAATTTTCTTTGTATCCATGGACTACGTCGAACTGAGGATTTTTTTTATAATATGGATGGAAGTCCCTAAATTTTTTTTTGTTTTATGTTAATAAAAATTTTTTTTTCTCGGTATTGTGTTTTTTTTTCAATTTTTACTAGAAATTCATGGTGGTCTGCGTGACCGCCCATAAATTTTGGGCTTAAGGGCCAGCTGATAATACAAAGCTGGCCCAAACCCCAAATTATTACCCAGCGAGCAGCCCTGGGCACCAGGGCCGCTGGAAGAGGGGGATACAGCCCAAAAGATAGCATTCTATGAACGCCCTTTTTTTGGGGGTGCGGGGGTTTGAAATTTCGCAGCAAGGGGGAGTTGCCCGTAAAGCTTGGGCCACCCTGCTCTGGGATTCCGCCCCCATCTGCCTAGGGGCCAAGGGGATAGAAACTTTTTTTTTACCCCTTTGGGCTTGAATGAAACAAAGGGCCCAGAGTGTTCAGCACAGACGTAAGGGTTTGAGGGGTTAATAAAGATTAGTTCCTAAAAGTACTTGTGTTTTTTTTAATTATTTTTTTAATAAACTATTAAAAAAAAAATTAGACTGGGCGTTTTGTAATTTTTTTTGTATGCCAGCCAAAGGGACAGCAGGGGGGGGTACGGGCTTGGGGCCCCCAAAACCCCGGGGCTGTCATTTGTAAACCCAGACCCGGAAACAAAAATAAAAAGGGAAACCTCTTTTTTTTTTTTTAAATTTTCTGATGAATTTCATGAAAAAATTAAAAGAAAACGATGTGGGCTTTGCCCAAAAATTTTTGGTCCTGTCAATACAACTAGGGACCCGGGGGGGGGAATTGTCAACCAAGGGGGGCTTTATGTTTAAAATGGCCCCCCCCCCCCCCCCCTGGGGTGCGGGAAATTTCAACTCAGCTGCCCCCAGAAAATGGTGGGGAAATTTAAAAAGGGCCCATCTTTTAGCACTTATCCAACTCTTTCCAAGGGGGCCCTGGTGCCGGGGGCTCACTGGGGAATAATGGGGGGTTTGGGGGAAACTTTTGTTTAAAAAGCTGGCCCAAGGGGCCCAAAAAAATTTAAAGGGGTTTAAGGGGCCCAAAATTATACATTCTATCATAAATTTCCCAAATAAAATAAAAAAATAAACACAACACAGAGAATTTTTTTTTTTTTAAGAAAATAAAGGACCCATTTTTTTAGAAAAAAAAAAAAATCCTCCCCTCCGGGCCCTAGTCCACATGGGTAGGGGAATTTTCACTCGCTTCAAATCGCTCTGCCTAAGACAAGGTCTATGCAAGCGAGAAGCAGGCCCCGAAAACTGGTAGTAACAAAATTCCCAAAGTTTATCCGAGTTCATTTTGGGTCAGGCCATGAAAATTTTGGGTGAACCCTTTAAAGCCAATGCCCCAAAAAACTGGGCCGACGTTTTTGGCCAAAAATTACCAAAAGGGGTGAGTAGTGGAAAGAATAACCCTGGAAGTTTTAATGGGCGGGCCCCCCCCAAATAGAAACCCGGGCCCGGGGAAAAAAGGGAAGAAAAGGAGGGCCGTCGGGGGGGACCAGTAAGTATAATTATAAAGTTTTAAAAAAAAAATTTTATGGTTTCTTTTAAAAGCCCCCCCCATTTCCCCCTTTTCATAAACGTTTTAAAAACCAAGCTCGGGGGGTTTGGATGCAAAATTTTGGGGGTCATCCCCTGGCCCTTTGCTTTGGGAAAATTTTCAAAAAACTCGGGGGAATCTGCCAATGGGCCAAACATCATTTGGGGGGTTTTCCAAAACACTAGTTTAAAATTTCCAAAACGCATGAGATTTTAAAATCGGGTAAACCTGTTGGGGGGAAGGGGGAAAAAGGGTTTAAAAGAGTAGGGAATCTTTTCCGATTTATTGGGGGCGAAAAGGGAAATAAGGAGGGCCAAAATGACCGCCCACAGGTTTTCACGCTTAGATTGTGCAGGACTTTGCGGATGCTGCTGTGTGTTTTTTTTTTTGCATTTATTCAGGAGCTGCTTGAGGGTGTGAAGGTCTTGTGTCAGGTGTTTTTTTGGGGGTTGGGGGGGTTTTGGGGGGGTTGGGGGGGTGACACACCTAAAATTTCCCCCCCCCTAGCCTTTAAGGGAGCCCTCTCCTTCCATCAGGGTTTTGCTACTTGGGAAAAAGTTTCCCCCTCTTGGCCGGAAGCTTTTTCTGTTTCAAAACTTGGGGGTTTGTGTTGTTTTAAGACCTTTTCCCTTTTAAGTAGGGTGTATCCCGGTTCTGTTTAAAAGGGGGGGGGAAAAGGGGAAAAGCGGGAGGCCCGGTGGAGGAGTTTAGGGAGGAAGGGTTTTGGGGAATTTTCCAAACCTTCTCCCCCATCAGTGAAAACCTTCGGGGGGCCGGGGGCCCTTTAGGGGTTTCCTAGTCTAGGGTCAGGCAAGTCTTCCCTGGCCCCCCCGGCCTTTTAAAAAACCCGCCATTCCTTTCATCAGCATTCCACTACAAACCCTGACAACAACTGTAGATTTCCCTTTTTTTTCCCCTTAAGGGGATAACTTTCAGCCATAGATGTCTTTGCAGAAAACATCCATACATATAGCGATTCCGGGGCACCATATCTATATTTCTTGAGGGGTTTAGTCCCAAATTTTTTGGCTGGGCTTCAAACTGTAAAATTTTTTGTTTAAGCAAAACTTTCCCTATTTAAAGTTTTTTTTATCAAGTCTGTTAAGTTAAAAGGGTTTTTAAAAATCCACATGACTACATCACCAGAACCACCGGCAAAACAATACCCAAAAACACAAAAAACCCCCCTTTTAGTATAAACAACCCCGGGAACCACTGTCAAAACAATAAATTTCCCCACCAGAACCCACTGTTTAAAATATCAAAAAGAACCAACCTTTTCAATACAGTAAATACATCACGAAACCCGTCAATACAAAAAAACCCGCCCGAACCCCCATCAATATAATAATACATCACTATAACCCCCATCAGAAAATCCCCCATTTAACCATCGTAAATACAGTAATAAAAATAATAAAAAAAATTGGGGGATACATTTAACAAAACAGTATTTCCCTATATAAATTTTATGGAGATTAATCATAGCAAAATATTTCCCTGCATCTCCCAAGACTACCCCCTTGTCTGGTTTTTCCCGCGGAACATACCGGAAAGCAGTGTCATTGGGAAAAAGGGTTTTTCTGTCCCCCCCATATGTCCAAAATTGGGTGCTCAAAACCTCCCCGCAAACCCCTATGTTCCCCTTTTTTCGCTCATCCTTTCCCTTCATATGTTTTTATGCAGGGTCATCCTTTACCCCCCATTCCCCTCAATCTTTATGTTCCCCATTTTCCCCCCCCCATAAAACCAAGCAAACTCATCCTTCCCCACATAAACCCCCCTTCCATGTTCCATGCAAACTTTCTCCCCATTTCCCCCTTTCCACGTTTCCCCTGCAGCTTCCCCCACCCAACCCCCTTTCCAATTGGGAAAAACAGCCCTTTTTTCTCCACCCTATCCCAAAATTCCATGGGAAAACCTCCCCCCCTCCTAAAGTTCCAAGTGGCCCCCAAACCCCCCTTTCCCCCCCCCAAAAATTTTTTTTTTCCAACCCTGCCCCTCTTCCCCTCCAACGTTCCACCCAACCTCTTCCCTCCCAAAGTTCCATTCCGCCCTTCTCCTCCCCCCCTGTTCCCCTGAGGGCTTCTCCCACCCATCCATGGGAAACTTCTCCCCCCCCTTGCAGGTTCTTTCCCCTGTCCCCCTGCAGCTTCTCCCCTCATTTTTTCCAAAGGAACTTCTCCCCCCCCTTGTTAACCCGTGTTCTTCTCCCCCACGTTCCAAGGGACCTTCCCCCACCCATCCATTTTAGGGGTTTTTCCCTCCATCCCAAAGTACTTCCCTCCCCAAACAATGTAGGGTTCTTTCCCCCCATCCATCCAAAGTAAACCTTTTTTCCCTTTCCCTCCCTCATCCTTGTACTTTTTCCCACCATTCCCATCCCCTGTCCCGTTCTCCCTCTTATTTTCCCCCATCCATGTTGGGTTTTCCCCCAAACCCCTCCCTAAGCTTCCCCCCCCCATTCCCCTCCATGTAGCTTTCTTTCCCCAACCCCTCCCTCCAGTAGTTTCTCCCTCATTTCCCCATCCATCCATCTGTCTATCCATGTTAGTCCTCCCCCCAAAACCCCCATTCACCATGTAATTTTTCCCCCATCCCCCATTTCCCTCCCCTCCAACCATCCATTCATCCACCATCCCTCCTTTTGGGACCTTTCTTTCCCACCAAACCCCCATCCATGTACCCTTTCTTCCCCATTCCATCCATCCCTGTACCCTTCTCCCCCCCAATTCCCCCATTTAAGTACTTTCTCCTCTTTATAAAAACCCAAATCCAACCATGTACCTTTTTTCCCCCTCCACCCCCTCCAACCCCTCCTTCCTTTTAGCTTTTTTCCTTTTCCCCTCCCTCAATCCAAACCAAACCCTGTACTTCTCCCCCCCATCCCCCCATCCATTTCCCTGTACCTTCTTCCCCCTATTTCCCCCATCCCTCCATCCATGTACCCCTTTTTCCTTATTCCCCTTTCCCTCCCTTCATCCATCCATTTTACCCCCTTTACCCCCCATCCCCCCCTACATTTTATTTTAACCCTTCTCCCAATCTCCCCATCCCTCCAGGGACCCCTTTTTCCCTTTTTTATTTTCCCCCATCTACCAACCCATGTACCCTTCTCCTCCCAAAACCCCCCATCCTTTCCACCCTTAAAATTCTCCAAAAAATCCATCCATGAAGGGTTCTTTTTCCCCCCTCCCAATTTCCCTGCCAAGCCCTTTTTCCCTCGTCCCCCAAATCCATCCATTTTCCCTCCAAACCATCCATGTGGGTTTTTCCTTCCCCCATCCCCCCATTCATCCCCTGTATCTTCTCTCCATCCCCCATCCATCCCCGTACCTTCTTTCCACCATACCCCATTTCCCTTCATAAACCTTCTCCCCCCACTCCCCATCCATCCATGGGACGTTCTTCCCCCATTACCCATGCTATCCTTCCCCTTTCCTTCTCCCCCCTCCCCCCCACCATCCAAATTTTAAAATTCTCCCCCTATTTCCCCTTCCCCTCCATCCAACCATGTACCCTTTTTCCCCTCCATCCCCCATACCTCCATGTAAACCCTTTTCCTCTGTCCCCCCATCAATGCCCCTGTACCTTCCCCCCCCATCCCCCCCATCCCTTTCCCTTTTATCCATTCCATATACCTTTCTCCCCCATTTCCCTCCATGTTTCCTTTCACCCCCCAAAACTTTCAGCTTTCTTTTCCCCATGTTCCATGGGGAAACTTTTTCCGCCTTTAGGTTTTCCCCTGTAGCTTCTCCACCAAATTCCATGTTACTTTCTCCCCACGTTTCCCTGTAGCTCTCCACCCATCCCTGTACTTCTCCCCTATCCATGTTTTTTCTTCCCCCTCCCCATCCATGTAGCTTATTTTCCCCCCCATCCATCCTGTACCCTTTCTTCCGGGGCCCTCCCCTTTAAACCATCCATCCATCCATGGGATTTTCCCTGTAGCCCCCTTTTCCTTTCCCTTTTCCCTCAGCCTTTCCCTCCTGTAAGGGATCTCCCCCATCCCCAAACCATCCATGTAACCCCTTTTCCCCACATCCCCCATCCATTTCCAACCATGTACCTTTTTTCCCTTTTCCCCCATCCCAAAAAACATCCCCTTTATCTGTGTACCTTCTCCCCCCCCCCCACCCCCCCATTTCCCTTCATATATCTTCTCCCCCATCTCCCCATCCATTTCCCTCTAACCTTTTCCTCCCATCCCCCCCTCTATTTCCATTCCATATAACCCTCTCCTTATCCCCCATCCATCCATGTAACTTTTCCCCCAACCATTTTTTCCCTCCGTCAATTTCCCCTCCCATTTATCCATTTCCCCCATCCATGTAACCTTCTCCCCCCCTTCCCCCCATACATCCCTTTTTTTCCTTCTCCCCCCCTACTTGCAGCTGGGTTTCCCCGTTTTCCCGGGGAGGCTTTTTTCCCCTTCATGTTTTCCAAAGTAGTTAGAGGTCCCCAAACACACGCCCCCAAGGCCACATGGGGGCCCCCCGAGGGGTTCACAAAGCGGCCAGCCGGCAAAATTTGGACCCAACGTAATGTTGCATTGGGGCCCCTGGGGGGGGCAAAGGGGGGGCTTTCAATTTCCCTCTGTTTTTGGGCTTCCCCGCCGGGCCGGGGCCAACACAAGATCAAAAGCAAAAACCCGGGAAAGGGAATGAGAGGCCCCGTAAACTTTACAAACCCGGCGTTTTATGGCCCCCCTTTTCTGACCCCTGGCTGACCCCAAATTGGGATTGATCTGCTGAGCAACCCCGAGCTTGTCTGGCGGGGGGCTGGAAGAAGTCATAGCACAGGGCGAGGCAGGAAAATTTAGCCCCAGCTGGGAAACCAACCCGGGGGGCACCCTGTACTGGAAGGGGATGCATCTTTTTAAAAGGGGGAAAAAGTGTCCCGTGGTGTAGAGGGTGTGTGTGTTTTATGTAGTGTGTGTGGGAGTGTGTGAGGGTGAGTATTTTAAAAAAAGGTGAGAAAAGTGTGTGTGTGGGGAGGGTGTTGGGGAGGGGTGTGTGTGGTGAGGATGGTTTTGTGTTGTGAAAGGGTGTGTGTTGTGAAAGGTTTGTGTGTGAGGATGTGTGTGTGTGAGGATGTGTGTGAGGGTGTGTGGTGTGTGTGTGTTGAGGGGTGTTGTGTGGATGATGTGTGTGTGTAAGGATGTTTTGGAGGGTTTTAAAAAAAAGGGAAAACCAGGATTGGGGGGGGATCACTAAAATTTGATTTGGGATAGGGGGCAAACAAAAACTAAAGGGGGGTCGGGAAAGAGGGGCAAACAAATAGAAAAGGGGGGCCTGGGGGGGAGGGACATCACTACAAAAGGGCACCCCGTAAAGGAGGGGCTCACCCACAAAAGGGGACCTGTTTTGGGAGGAAAAATCCCCTACAAAAGGGGACCCTTAAGGAGGACATCACTACAAAAGGGGGGACCTGTATTTGGGGGACATCACACAAAAGGGGACCTGTATTTAAAGGCCCCATCACCACAAAAGGGGACCGTATGGAGGCATCACTTTCAAAAGGGGATCATGAAAAGGGACAATTTAATACAAAAAAAGGGGGTCAGGGGGGGGGCTATCACAAAAAATGGGAATTAGGTTGGGGGGAACAACACTAGAAAAGGGGGTTCAGAAAGGAGGACATTACTACTAAAAGGGGGTCGGGGGAAATCACTTTCAAAAGGGGATCCCGTATGGGGGACATCACTAGAAAAGGGGATCAAGAATGGGGACATCCCCTAAAAAAAGGGGGGTTTTGTATTGGGAACATCACAGAAAAAGGAAAAAAAGGGGTCAGAAAGGGGGACATCACCCAAAAAAAAAAAAAAAAAAAAAAGGGGAAACAGAATGGGGACAGTACAAAAATTATGAGGACAAGGGGTGGGGGGCATTACCACAATATTGGGACCAAAGACCCTTACTAACAAAGGGTTGGGGCCCTTGCCACCAAAAAAGGGGGGTTCAGGATTTTTAATTTAACTACATTTAGCGAAAAAATTTTTGGTATAACAAAAAAATAACAGATTGCCTACAGGGGGGTGGGGGCTTTCCCCGATTAAAATTTTTTTTTTTATGTCAGGGGCCCCCCAAATCCCCCCGGGCCCAATGTGGAATCCTGATGTAGCTTCTCCAACCACATTCAAAGTAGCTTTTCCCCCCATGGTTTTTCCAAAGTAGCTTCTCCACCCCATCCATATAGGGCCCCCTTTCCCCCCCTAAACCATTTTATCTTCTCCTCCCATCCCCTGTAGCTTCTTTCCCCATTTCCATCCAATTTTTTTCTTTTTTTCCCTCCAACCCCCCCATTTCCTGTAAACTTTTCCACAAACCAAAACCAATGGGCCCTTCTCCCTACCATCCCCCATCCTTTTTGCTTTCTCCCCCATACATCCAGGGAGCTTGTCCTCCAACCATCCAAATAGGCTTCTCCCCCCCCCGTCCCTTTTCCCTGTAATTTTTCTCCCTCATTCCCCATCCATTCCGTCCCTCCCTCCCTGTACTTCTCCTTCCTCCCCATTTATCCAGTAACCCTTTTCCCATTCCCCCCATTTCCCTTCCCTCCATCCGATCCATCAATGTACCTTTTTTCCTCCATCCCCCATTTTCCTTTTACCCTTTTTTTTCCCCATTTCCCTCCATCCATGTACCTTTTCCCCCCCTCCCCCATTTCAAGTACCTTTTTTCTCCTCTCATCCCCCATGTATTCCAACCCCTGTACCCCTTCCTTTTCCCCCCCTTCCAACCCCATCCATCCAAAGTAGCTTTTTCCCCCATCCATCATCCCATTTTCCCTCCATGGAGCTTCTTTTCCCCATCCCCCCATCCATCCCATGTACCTTTTTCCCCCATTCCCCACAGTCCATCCATCCATCCAAAACCATCCCCTCTAAACCAGGGACCTTTTTCCCTTAAAAACCCCATCCCCATCCGATTTTCCATCCAATTACCTTCACGGCCCATCCCCCCCTTTCATTTTATATACCTTCTCTCAATCTCCCCAACCATGTACCTTTTTCCTTTTTAACATCCTACCATCTATCCAACCAAAGTACCTTCCCCTTTCCCTCCCCCATCCATCCCCCGTAACTTTTCCACCTATCCATCCCCGTACTTTCCCTTTTCCCCGCATCCATTCCATGTAAAACCTTTTCCCTTTCCCCATTTTCCAATTCCCCTTCCATCCCATCCTCCATTGTACTTCTCCCCCATCCCACATTCAAACCATTTATCTTCTCTCCATCCCCCATCCATTCATGGACCTTCTTCCCCCCATCCCCCATCCCTTGCAAAATTCCCCCCATTCATCCAATTCCAAAGTAACCCCCTTTCCCCCCTTTCCCCATCCATCCAATACTTTTTTCCCTTTTATCCCCATCTATCCATTCCAAAGTACCTTCTTCCCCCCCAAACCCCCCAGCCCCCCATTCCATGTAGGGTTCTCCCTTTTCCATCTCTCATCCCCTTTCCCTCCAGGGAGTTTCTCCCCCATTTCCCCCCAAACCTTCCCTGTACCCCTTCCTTTCCCCCCCCTGCCCACATGGGCCCCCATTCCAACTTTTCCATGGAAACCCTTTTCCCTTATCCCCATTCCCCAAAAAAAACCAAAACCATCCATCCATCCATGGTTTCCCTTCCCCCCCCCATCCCCCCATACATTTTTTACATACCTTCTCTCCCCATCTCCTTTTATCCATCCATTGACCCCTTCTTCCCCCCCATCCCCCCTCTATCCATTTCCAAAGTAACTTTTTCCCATCCCCCCATCCATCCATGAAACTTTTCCCCCCCATCAATCCATGGGGAGCCATTTCCCAAACCCTTCATTTCCCTCCTTCCACCCAATGGCCTTCTTTTTTCCCCATTCCCCCATTTCCCTTCTATACCTTCTCCCCCATTCCCCCCAGACCCTCCCCGTACCTTCCTCCTTTTCCCATCCCCCCATTTTTAAACCATCCCTGTACCCTTTTCTCCCTCCTCCCCCTCCATCCATGTACCTTTTTTCCCCCTATCCCCCATCCAAATTTGTGTACCTTCTTTCCCCCATTTTTCCCCATCCATCCATGGGACCTTCTCCTCCGTCCCCCATCCATCCATAACCTTCTTTTTCCCATCCCCCCATCCCATCCATTCTTCCATCCAAAGGAATCCTTCTCCCCCATCCCCCCATAAAATCCATGGGACCTTCTCCTCCCATCCTCATTTTACCCCATTTTCCCTATAAAATTAAAAAATTTTCCCCCTCCTCCATCCATCCATGTACCCCCTCCTCTATTTCCCCCATTCCCCCTTTCCCTTACCTTTTTCCCCCATCCCCTCACCATTCCCTCCAAACCCATGTACCCCCTTTTCCCCCCTTCCCCCCCATCCTTCCGATGTACCTTCTCCCCCATCCCTCCATTGGGCCCTTCTCCCCCATCCATCCATCCATCCAAACCATCCAACCAACTGTCGCCCCCCAATTTCCCTCCATGTACAATTCTTTTCCCCCTCCCCTTCCCCTCCCACCCATGTACCCTTCTCCCCACATTCCCCCAAACCATCCCCAAATACCCCTTTCCATCCCCTCATCCCCCATCTATTTCTTCCATGTAAACCTTTCTCCACCCCCAATCCTCCATCCCCTCCTTTTATCCATTAGGGTTCTCCTCCATCCCTCATCCCCCTTTCCCTGTACCCTTCTCCCCGCCCCATCCCCCAAACCCCCCCTTTCCCTCCTCCATTACCTTTTTTCCTTATCCCCATTCCAAACCCCTTTCCCTCCATTTCCCTTTATCCATTACTTTTTCCCACCCTTTTATTTTTAAAATACGTTGTGGCCCAAAAAATAAATTTACAACCCCTGCAAAAATCTTGTCAGGGTTTTAATACTCAGTCTCTTCCTTAAAAAAAAAAATTTTAATCACAAATTCTTTTTGGGATTAAATTTTCTTCATTTAATTTGTCTTCTTGGGAAAAACACAAAAAGAAAATTTTCCCCAAAACCAAATTTGGGTATAAAATTCCAACACCAAAAATAAAAAAGGGGGGAGACAAAAAGTAAATTTGGGGACTGTTTTGAAAAAAAAAGTATTGGGTTCTCAAAATTTTTTAGTAATTAAAAGCACCTGTTTAAATTACCTGTGGACCTACCCGGTGTTGGCAAATAACAAAATCACCCCTTTTCAGCCGTTTTGACATGGATTAAATGTTTTACCTTTTAAACCCCTGTCCTGTGTCCCTTGTTTTGTACCAAAAATTGGGGCATGGAGAAAAGAAAGAAGACCCAAAAAAACTGTCCGAGGGAATTGGGGAAAACCAAATTGTGAGGAAGCATGAGGGGAATCTCAAGGGCTACAAAGGTTCATCCCCCCAAAGACCCTGAATGTTCCTTTTGGCTATCTCCCCAAAATGGGGACGGAAAAGAAAAAAATTTACAAGAAATTTTTAACGCAAGATTGTGCGGATGGTTGGGGTAAAGGGAAACCCCCGGGCTAACATCCCCAATTAAGGGCCCCCCCCGGGGGTTTAAAGTGCCCATGGGAAAAATCAAAACGGGGTTCCCCCCTTTTCCCCCAAAAAACTTCACCCGAAACCCACACTAGCAAAACCCCTTGGGGGCCCGGAGGGGGGAGCTCAACCAGCTCCCCTTTAAAAACTTTTCCCGCCAGAGGAAGTAAGGAGTAGAGATCCCGGGACCCCAGTACTGTGAAGAGGGGGAGAGAAATTTTAGTGTCAAAAAGCGGGGAAAGGGGTTCTCTAAAAGTCTGGGGTCACTGATTCCAGCTTTTTCTAGGGGGCTGAGGGGAGGGAACTAGAAAGACAGAGAAAAACATCTGCAAGACAAAAAAGGGGGGGAGGGGGGGGGACGCATGTGAAGAAAGTTTTTTTTAAGTGGATTTAGGGCCCCGGGCTGTGTAGCCACTTCACCAGAAGGGGGTTGTTTCAACCTTTCACAACGGGGGTTTTTACGCCTTGGGGAATCCACCTCCGTTTTGGGGGGGTATAGTGGAGGGACCGAAAGTTTTTTCCCCCGGGGGCTCCAACTCCGCCCGCGATCAAATGACCGGGTTGATGTCACCCTACAGGGCCTAAAAACGGGGGACCGTGTTGTAAATTTCAGGTCATGGAACTCAGGATCTGGATTAAAGGAAACTGCTTTGGTCCAAGCTGCTCTTGGGCCCAAGGGGTGGGGGAAGTGCAAAAAAGCTGAAGTAAAAAAAAACCCTGGGCTGTTTGGGGGCGGGTTTTGGGAAAAGATAAATGGGGACTAGGTTAAATTTTTAAAAAAAAGTTTTTCTTTATTAACCTCTTACAAAGGGGCCCCTAAACACAAACTGGGTACTTGATGCCCCCCCCTTTCCCCTCGCCCCAAAAGAGCCCCACAGAAAAAAGGACACCGGGATCCGACACTGTGTCTGACCCCCCAAAAGCACATTGGGAATCCAGGAGTAGTGGGGTCTCAAAACCAAAAACAGGGGACCAATTTGGGCAAAGGGAACAAACCGGACGGGGGCATTTCAAACAAAGAAGACCCAAGGGCCCAGCCAAGTGGTATTTGGGGAGAGAAAGAGAGAAATGAGACAGTGGCCAGCACAAGCTAGAAGGGGAGCAGCAAGCCCAGGGGTTCGTGGAAGGGCCCTTGGGTTATGAAATCTCAAAACACAGGACTAGCCAAAAATATCCTTCCCAAAGGAAGGACCCAAACCAAGCTTTGAGTAGACAAAAAAGGGGAAACCAAGGCCAGGTAACCATCCCTAAAACAGCTGTTTTTTTTTGGGGTTGCCCCTCATTTATGTGGAGAGGATTCTTTGGGTAGGTGGGAAAACCCAAAGGGCCCAGTAGAAACCCAAAATCCCCAAAGGGATTGATCTCAGGGAGACCAAAATCCAAAAAAACCCCCTGGGGGGGGCAGCTGGCTAAAGCGCTCAACACAGGGGAAAATTTTCCCAGGCGCATTTGGGGGCCCCCTGGGAATTATGAATAAAGCAAATTTGAGTTTTGTGGAGGGCCCCGGTTAGGATCTCAAACACCCGGGCTAGCCAGATACCCTCCAGGGGGAAAGGACCCCAGCCAAGGGTGGCTCCTTGGCCGAAAAAAACAAACCCTAACCAAAATGTTAAGTGGCCCTTTTATCAATATTTCCAGCTCTTTTTCAAGCCTTTACAAGGAAAAAACATGGGGAAAAAAGGGAGGTTTTTCCTCTGCTGGGGGGGGCCCAAACCCCCTTTTAGGTCTGGCAGGGGAAGGAATCGCTGCAATCACTTCCCCATTTTCCAAAATTTTCATTGGAATTTGCTAGAAATTTGCAACGAGTACGAGTCCGGACCAACTCGTCAAGATCTAGGGATTCCGAGGGAATTTAGGATTCACCCCATTTTTCCCCAAAACCCGCATAATTTCATCTCCCGCAAATTTTCCCAAGGGGGCCCCCGAAGGGGAAAAAAAACGGGGTGCACGGTTTTTACTTGGGGATCTATACCATCCGCCGCCATCAAACCCTTTTAAATTTCCTTTTTCCCCAAAATTGCCCTTAAGGGGTGACTTGTATGTGTAAATGAATAATTTTTAAAATCTTTTCTATGGGGGAAAAAAAATTTTTCTGTAAATCTCTCTTCCCCCCTTCCCCATAAATAAAAGGGGAAAAGACCAATATTTTCCCCCGATTTCCGCCTGGAACCCTTTTTTATAGTTTTTGAAAATTTGGGAAAGATCTTATTAGGCCCCAAACCCCACACCTTCTCTCAAAAGGTTTTAAAGGACGGGGAAAAAATTAGGAGGTGGGTTTGGGACTTTAAAATTTGCTCTTTAAGGGCTGGGGATGATGGGGAAACCCCCCTTTTGGGGGGAAAGGAGGCTGCCTGAAAAGGGGGGTCCCGAATTCCCCCATGGCCCCCAACGTGGGGAGAAAAATGTAAAATAACAGGAAAGTCGTGATCTAGGAAAGTTTAGGGGAAAGGGGGAAAGGCATAACGGGGGAAATGAAAACATAGGGTTGTCAAATAAACCCGGGGTCAATGGGCCAGAAAAGACATCATGTTCAGTAATTTTTTTATGGCGCTTAATAAAAAGGCCTTTTAAAGGGATTTAGTGAAAATGGAAGATTTCCCCCCCCCCGGGAGTCAATTGGGCCCAAAAAGGGGGGGCCAGGGGGGGGTTCACCAAAGCATTTGGGGGGAATTTTTACTTCACCCAATTCCTATCTGTGTTTTATAAAGAAACCAAAGGGCCAAGATGCAAAAGGGGGCCCAGGGCTGCATAGTGGTTTTTAACCTGAAGTATGGGGGAAACCCAACCCTCCCCCCTCCTCCACCCCCTTGGCTTTAGGCTGTAAAAAATGATAAACCTTGGCTACCATGAACCACAGGGAAAAAGTAGTAGACTTCTTTAGTCTAAAAAAAAGTTTAGTGGGTAAAGGGAGGGAAAACTCTGAAAGGAAGAATAGTAAAAAGGGGGAATAATTTTCCCTTCTTATTGGGGTTAAAACCCTTTTCCCAACCAGGACGGAAATACATCTAATTTCCCCTTAGGAAAAGGGGCTAGCTCTATTTTGTTTGGAATTTTTAGAAATACTTAGTTTCAAATATTTGAGGGGGGGGGCAGAATTTAACCCTTTGATCCCAGGTAATTTTTATCGAAAACGGGGTTTCATGTCTCTGAACCCTTCCCATCCCGGGGCCCCCCTCCCCAGAGTGAAGGTTTACTTTCCAAGTCCCTCCCGGGCTAATTTTCCAAAAGGGGGGTAAATTTTTTAATTTTTTTTGGGGAAAAAAGGAGATCTTTTTTCTTTCCCTTTGGGAAAATCAGAGAGCTTCGAAAAATGACTTTTTAATATTAAATTTTTAATATTTTTAGAAAGAAGGGAAAAAGTATAAAAACCCGGAGGGGGAAAAGTCTTTAGTTTTTTATGGGACTTTTGTCCCTGGGCTGTCTTTTTTATAAAAAAAAAATGAAAGGTTTTGCAGTTCGCGGGGGTTTTGGGGAGGGGCTCTAGATTTAAAAGTCTGCCACTCTTGGTTTTGGCCCCAATTTGTAAAATTTTGGGTTTTTATCTTAAACTCTAAAACTACGATCTTCCTGATCTAATATTTTTTCAGTAGTTTCTGGGGAAGGGATTTAAAATTTAGAATATTGAGGGGCAATTTTTTGGGTCTGCCCTTTTGTTTGGGGTTTTTAAAACCCGTGATTGCTGGAAGGGAAGGGTGGGGGTTTTACCAAATTTTCGGGCCAAAAAGCTGAGTGGGAGGCAAAACCCCCAAGGGCCCCTATTTTAACATGGGGACGGGGAGGTGCTGCGCGTCCGGGGCAATGGCCTGTCACTAACCCCCCCTTTACTGCAATATGTGAAATTTTGGGACATGTGGAAAGCTTGCGCACAAATCACAGTCCTTCCGTCGTACCAAAAGGGAAAACAACATGTCCACTTCAGGGTGGGGGGGCAAAGGTGGGGTGTTTTATTTGTGGGGGAATTGCAAAGCGCCGGGGATACAAAAACATTTTCATTGCAGTGAATTTGGTGGACGGGCCCAACTGGGGAAACAGAGCGGGGGGGCACCTGCGTCCCCATGTTAAAACCCTAGGGACTTGCGGTGGCCCGCGCTCAGCTTTGCGGATTTTGGGGTCCGGGGTTGAAGGAAAAGCTGGGGGAGGGGTCCAAAAGTGTGAACCCAAAACCCTAAAAGGGGGGGATTTCCCGAAGCCCTAATTTTTTCTCAGTAGGTTTTTTAAATGCTTCCCATTTTTTTCGAAACCGGGGGGGCGGATTGTGGGGGTTGATCTAATTTGGAAATTATTGACCATATTCCTCAGAACCCGACAAACGGTTGGGGCCTGTAGTAAATTCCATTGAGACAAACCAAAAATAAACTTCTGGTTCCCGGTTTTTAGCAAAATTTTAGAGACCCAAAGGGGAAAATATATGCGGACAAAGGGTTTTGAAACCAACCCCAAAATTGGCCCGAGCCGGCCCCTACATTGAATCTAGCAAAGAGTTGGGGATATAGGATCAAAATCAATCCTAAAAAAAATCGGAGAAGACCGGGGGAGTAGTACGTGTCCTTAGTTTGGGGGGGAAAAAAAGGGCTCTCCCCCGGGATTTTAAACCAAATTTTTAAATTTTTCCCAGTGCCGGGCTAGGGTATTGGGGAGGGAAAGGGGAAGAAAAGAAAAAAATTTACCAGAAGGAGAAAGTCAATCAAAGGGGGCAAGGGGGAAATTGTTGTCTCCCCCCCAAAGGGTAAATTTGGACATGCCCGGAAAGGGCCTCCCACTTCTTTTTCCCGGGAGCACGCTTTCCCTTCCAAAACTTTTAAAAGGGCCAAATGTTAGGGAAAATAAAAATTAGGCAACTTTAATATGTGTGGAAAACCATGATACCTGCAGAAACAGGGAAACTTCCAGACGGAAACAATCATTGATTTTTAGGGGCTTTAAGTAACGAAAGAAATTTGGAATGCAATCTGAAATCCCCTGGCTTTAAAAATTTGGGATTTGGGGTATGGAACCATGTGGGAAAAAATATCCCGGAATCTCATTTTTGGGGGCTGCATTTTTGGGAAATTTAAATGCTTTCTTTTGGGGCTTTGGGGGAAATGATACCTAGGGTTTTTGAGGGGGAATAACGGGGATCTTTCTTCTTTTCTAGGCTGATTAAACCCCTTGGGCAAAAGGGAAAACAACACTTTAAACCTTTTGCCAAAGTGGTATTTTAAAAAAATTTTGAGAAACAATTTGATTCTAAATGGGACAACATCGCCGGGGGGGAAATTTAGGGATAGGGAAAGCGAAAAGGGAAAAAAAAAGGAAAAAGGAAAAAAAAAAGAACATTAAAGGGTACAAGGGAATAGAAAACATCAGTGCAAAGTTGAGAAGGGGTGCCCCGCCCAATCGGTTACGAAAGGGGGGTGGGGTGTGGAAACGAGGGAAATTTGGGAACCCCCTCACTCCCCCGCCCCCTCCCCCCCTCTTGACAAATTCAAAAATGGCAATAAATTCAACCCTCAACCCAAAAGAAAAATAAACTAAAGTTAATTGGGAATAAAAAACCCGCCACTGGCATGTAAACTAGGAAAAAGTTCGGGAAGGGGTTATAGACCCCAAGAACGATTGAATTTATCTAAGGGTCCCTTTTCCCGGGTGTGGCAGTGAACCCCGGGTTCAACATTTCCCGGTGACCCGGGGAACTCAAGGGGAAGGAATCGGGGGCAAGGGGGGGTG
Source organism: Allobates femoralis (assembly GCA_033576535.1). Classification (NCBI taxonomy): domain Eukaryota; kingdom Metazoa; phylum Chordata; class Amphibia; order Anura; family Aromobatidae; genus Allobates; species Allobates femoralis. The sequence continues at coordinate 18,296 of JARQOC010002354.1, forward strand.
TGGTCTAGGTCAAAATGTATAAAACCCAGAAATTTCCACTTTTTGGGGGGCATAAAAATGAGGGAAAAATCCCCAAATTAAAAATTTCCTTAAAAAGTTCAACAAACAGACACTTGCACACGGGCATCAAAAAGGGGGGTTTCCAAGGGGCCTTTGGGAAATCGGGCTAAAAGACCAGGGCCCGGAAGTACAGAGTCAATTAGTTTGGGAAAGTTAAGGGGGGGGTTTCCTGTCTGGGCGAATTTTCCCCCTGCGGACCCTTTGGGGCCCCCAGGAAGGGGGACTTTTGGGAAAATCTGGGCCCCCTTGGGCCAATCTTGGGGGCCCCCTTCGGGAAACGGGGGAGATTCAAAAACGGGTTTAGGAAGGAGTGAGGTCTGTTGTGAATTCATTAAGAAGAAATTCTGTTGGTTTTGGGGCTCCCTCCAGTTGTTTTGCTGGTTAAATGCAGTTGGCTGATGTTTGGGGATTCCACACTGATCTGGGGTGATTGGCAGTCAGGTTTTTGGGTTGGGGGCATAAAAAGTGGGTTTTTGGGTGATAGTTCCCTTTTCCAGGGTTTTTAATGTTTCCCGGAGGTGTTTCCCCACCTTTTCCCCGGGTTTTCCCCCTGATCTGCTGAAATCCTTACAAGCTAAGTGAAATGGTTTTTTGTTACTTTGTGGCGGCACAATGTTTGTGCTTGTGGATCTGTTGGAGGTCCTGCTCACTGGAAGCTTCAGCAACCCCCAGGGCCTCTGGTGGGTCTCTTGCTCTTCCCCATGTATATTTTACAGCCGTGAATCTGTATGATGGCAGTGAAAGGGGCTTTGAAGAGAGGAGCCGCGTAGTGTGCGACCTACTCTGGCATTGGCAAGCCATGCCCTCTACACATACATATTTATATTGATAAAACTGCACCTGAGCCAGGGCACAATGAGAACAGGTGTGTAAGACTACGTTCACTCACCCAATATCTAGATCACAGAAAAAAAACAGTATAACAAAACGTGTGGCAGTACTCTGCTATAAAAAAAATAATAATAAAAAGCAAGTGCTAGTGAAAAACTGTATAAAAGACAGGTACATAGTTACCGTAATAGTTTTTTGCAAACGTATTTTCTGTTTTTTCCTGTTAGGAACCACATAGAGGAGCGCATTTTGCATTCTCATAACTGTTATCTTTACGGAGGGAGTTGACAAACTCTAGTGCCACCTATTGGAAGTTGCAATCTTAAAAGTCAAAATTGACCCCTTAACAATTGTGATGGACAACCTTCCCGATGTTCGCGATTGGCTGTTCACCCCGGACCTTTTTGTGAAGCCCGAGTTCAGGCTAGATATAACTCGAACTTGCGTCTGAACCCTGAGCTTGGACTTGGACAGTTTTGGGATGGAGTTGGGGGAAGGGCTGTAAAACAAAGCACAGAGTTAATAAACATTATTAATATGTTTAAACAGTCTGCGATGTGCTCCTGCAGTCCCACTGTCCTGGCAGCATCTACTTCCCGGGCAGCTCATTAACTTCTGGGATATTCACTGCACTGCTGAGAACTTAGTAGTGCTCGGCCGTGTTCGCAGTGATGTCAGAGTCACCGAGTTTATGGCTCAGCTATAAACTCAATTGACTTCTGACTGTCACTGTCAGTCTCAGCCTGCTTGTAACTCTAGACGGACACTTGTCTGTTCAGAGCGATGAAGCAGAGCTGAAGCTGCTCTGCCTATGGACTATGTCGACTTTTACAGTTCAAGGTCACCCATCACTATTTTACAAGCCTTTTCATATGACTTAGGATTTATACCAGATCAGAAACCCAATTTGCAGACATGGTGTTTCAGGGTGGTTGCCCCACGTACACTACAGTTCAAACATTTGGGTCATTTAGAAATGTTCTTATTTTTGAAAGCACTTTTTTTTTCAATGAAGCTAACATTATATGAATCAGAAATACATTCTATACATTGTTAATGTGGTAAATGACTATTCTAGCTGCAAACATCTGTCTTTTAATGAAATATCTACAGTTAATAGGTGTATAGAGGCCCATTTCCAACAACCACCACTCCAGTGTTTAATGGTACATTGTGTTTGCTAACTGTGTAGAGGGCCCGTTAACGATATCGTTGAAACGTCACGGGTTTGAAACAGTCAAACGACGTCGTAACGACGTCGTAGCGTGTGACACGTCGATACGACCAGCGATAAGTTGGCTGATTGTTTATCAGAGGGTTCATGATCACGACCTTAAATCAGTCGTTCATCATCCTTCCAACCTGCAGCAATCGTGTGTTGTGACACCTTGATAATGATGTCGTTTATGACTCGACTATTCAGAACTGAAGTACATAGGCGACCAAATGACCGCAAGTGTCGTTTGCTTGTCACGGAATTATTGCTGCGTCGTTCCCGATATCTGTATCACCTCACTAGCGATCAATGAACGACGATCTAGTGATCTGGGATCAAGTCGGATAATTGGTTCGGATCGCAGGGACATTGAAGCGTGAAACAGGCTCCTAAGAAGGCTAATGGATGTTTAGAAAACCCTAGAAAACGCTTGCACAAGTATGTTAGCACAGCTGAAAACGGTTTGGCTGATTAGAGAAGCTATAAAATTAACCTTCCTTTGAGAACGAGGTTGAGAATTTGGAGCATTACATTTGTTTGTTCTATGAAACTGTCAAAATGGCTGTTTCATGTCAAACTCGACAGTCTATTCTCTGCTCTTAGAAATGAAGCTATTCTATGCGAGAAATTGCCAAGAAACTGAAGATTTCCTACAACTGAGTGTACTAATTCCCTCACAGCTCCTCACCTGGCAGCTTTATGAAATAGTACCTGCCAAAGGTCTGCAATGCTGTAATTGCTGCAAAGGAAGCATTCATTGACGAAAGCAAGGTTTGAAGGAGAAAATTATTATTTCAAATAAAAATCATTATTTCTAACCTTGTCAATGTCTGGACTATATTTTTTATTCATTTTGCAACATCATTTGATAAATAAAAGTATGAGTTTACATGGAAAACAAAAAAATTATCTGGGTGACCCCAAACTTTTGAACGGTAGTGTAAGTGCAAAGTATGGGATCTGATCTGGCTGTATACATACATATGGTGGAGGCCCATGTAGGCTGGGATCACTCGCGCGTGTATTACATTAAACTACGTTTGGACCGGTTTTCAACTTTGCTAACTTGAGCGTGACAGCTGCATAGAAATACATGAAGCTTTCACGCTCGGGTCAGAAAATTCATTGGGGGGTTTGAACAGTATGATGCCATCCTTGTATGAGTAATATGCTAATGTGACTCCAGCCTGAAAAGGGTTTTCCAGTCTCATAAGAAAAGACTGCAGTCTCTATGTTTTGAACTGCTTCTCCAGTATTCTACATGAGAGTGGGCATACTGCGGTCACATGTCATATAAGACTAATTGTCACGTGACTTCACATATATGCACATTGCAAACATAGTGGTCATGTGACTGCACCACCCACATGTGGTGAAGGGAAACAATTACTGGGTGCAGGGTTTGGCAGATTTTTCTAATGAGATTAGACAACCATTTTAATCTTTAAATTTTGTAGTACAATAAACATTATATGATATCTCATTGGTTTTGGATGTGTTCCTAGTTCTTGTGTATAGCGTTTTTTTTTTTTTTTTAAAGTGAGTGTACATATCAGAAATGGAGAGTGACTGTATATGATCAGGAATGGAGAGTGAGTGTACATAATCAGGAATGGAGAGTGAGTGTACTATGATCAGGAATGGAGAGTGAATGTACATGATCAGGAATGGAGAGTGAGTGTTCATGATCAAGAAATGAGAGTGAAAGTTAATGATCAGAATGGAGAGTGAGTGTTCATGATCAAGGAATGGAGAGTGAGTGTGCATGATCAGGAATGGAGAGTGATTGTAATGATCAGGAATGGAGAGTGAGTGTACATGATCAGGAATGGAGAGTGAGTGTGCATGATCAGGAATGGAGAGTCAGTGTACATGATCAGGAAATGGAGAGTGAGTGTACATGATCAGGAATGGAGAGTGAGTGTGCATGATCAGGAATGTAGAGTGAGTGTGCATGATCAGGAATGGAGAGTGAGTGTACATGATCAGGAATGGAGAGTGAGTGTACATGATCAGGAATGGAGAGTGAGTGTTCATGATCAGGAATGGAGAGTGAGTGTACATGATCAGAATGGAGAGTGAGTGTACATGATCAGGAATGGAGAGTGAGTGTACATGATCAGGAATGGAGAGTGAGTGTTCATGATAAGAAATGGAGAGTGAGTGTTCATGATCAGGAATTGGAGAGTGAGTGTACATGATCAGGAATGGAGTGTAAGTGTATATGATCAGGAATTGAGATGATGTGTCATGACAGGAATGGAGAGTGAGTGTTCATGATCAGAATGGAGAGTGAGTGTAATAATCAGGAATGAGAGTGAGTAGAATATATGATTAGGAATGGAGAGTGAGTGTGCATGATCAGGAATGAGAGTGAGTGGTCATGATCAGGAATGGAGAGTGAGTGTACAGTACATGATCAGGAATGGAGAGTGGAGTGTACATGATCAGGAATGGAGAGTGAGTGTGCATGATCAGGAAATGGAGAGTGAGTGTTCATGATAAGAAATGGAGAGTGAGTGTGCATAATCAGGAATGGAGAGTGAGTGTATATGATCAGGAATGGAGAGTGAGTGTACGTATGATCAGGAATGGAGAGTGAGTGTACATAATCAGGAATGGAGAGTGAGTGTATATGATCAGGAATGGAGAGTAGTGTACAGGTACATGATCAGGAATGGAGAGTGAGTGTACATATCAGGAATGGAGAGTGAGTGTATATGATCAGGAATGGAGAGTGAGTGTCAGTACTGATCATATGGAGAGTGTGTGTACATAATCAGGAATGGAGAGTGATTGTATATGATCAGGAATGGAGAGTGAGTGTACAGTACATGATCAGGAATGGAGAGTGAGTGTATATGATCAGGAATGGAGAGTGAGTGTACATAATCAGGAATGGAGAGTAAATGTAATATGATCAGGAATGGAGAGTGAGTGTACATAATCAGAATGGAGAGTAAATTGTATATGATCAGGAATGGAGAGTGAGTGTTCATGATCAGGAATGGCAGGTTTTGGTTCCAGTGTAATTTCAGTGCCTTCAAAATGCTGTGTTCTACAGAACAAGAATATTGGTGGGATTTATAGAAACCACCCACTGTGCTTCTGTTTTCCGTGACATGTAGGGCAATCCTGATTGTGGGCACATACACTAAAGGTACCATCACACGCCGCCATATACTCCAATCGGCCGGCGCAGTTTTGGGCACTTTTTTCGACGGGCGTGGAGCTGTTAATGTATCTATCAGGTGCGATCTCGGGATCCTGCTCCGGAAAATTTGCCTGCGAAGCCCGGGAGCATCTTCCCTTCACACATCGCCGTGTCACACGCCACAATCAAGAAGCGATGGGGGGCATACGTTCGATAGGGACGTGCAGAGTGTGTTTAAAACCCCGTCCCCTATCACCTGCGTTTGGGGGACGGAACTGCGTTCCAATTTGGCGCCTTGCGTGAACACATGGGTCATCAAATAAGGGCCTGGACGGGGCCAGCCAAATCGGAACGCATATCACCCACCCCAATCGCCGCAGATGCGGCGCAAAAAACACCATCCAACACGCCAAGGGATTGATTTCAAACGCGTGTACATTGCTATCGCCCTGTAAAACACCCAGGATGTGCTATATCGCCTGGTGGACATCGCCTATTTCACTGCAGGAAGGGATCGGGCGACTCTCCACCGGCAATTTTTTTGCGAAAATCCCCAGTCACACGCCACAACCACAGCGATGGGGGCTTCCCCACACGCCGAATTGGGGAATTGCCAGTTTCCCCGCCGGTATATGGAGGCGTGGACAGACCTTTTAATTGGGCTTTTTGTTCCACATAAGCAGCTTCTGTTGTTTTATTTTCTAGGGCTTGCCAATCCCCTCAAGTTCTGATATCTTATCATTTTACTTGAAAAAGCTGCAAAGTATGTTGGTGAATATTATAAAGTCATCAGAACAGTGCATTTAGGGTTCAAATACTAGTGCATCTAAATTTAAATTTATAAATCATAAAAAAATCAATATCTTTTTCCATGTTTCAGGGTGTTTCTGGGAGCCCTGAAATCATTATTTAATAAACAATATTATATTCACCCCTTTAAAGACTCGGAGAATAGGGCACACAGTTTTTAAACCCTTTTATCCTCCCTATTTAATTTTCAAGAAATCACCTTTGGGTTTTCATTAACGTTGCCATAATCTCAACTTTAACAGAAATAAACACTTGAAATAGATCACCCCTTTTTGTAATGACTATCTTTTATATGCATTTCACTTTTTGTATTGAATTAGTAAATAAATGAACTTTTTAAATATTTTATTCATTGAATCCAAAATTTTTTTCTTTTTAATTTTTATTAAAAAAAACAAAAAACATAAAGAAGAAAAATTGGGTTTCTAGGGAAAATTTTTCATTTTTTTAATTTTGCATGGGTTTTTACTGTTGGGCTCATTGTGCTTTGAAGATGAAAATTCTGCAAGTAGAGATGCGTTCCTGATATAAAACCCTTTTACATATTTCCTGTTTTCTCACCCGGATATCTGAGGTTGAGACTAAATAAAATAAAAGCTTGTAAAAGGTGATCGTTTTTGGCTACAAGTTTCCCCCGGTTTTATAAAAGTAAAAATGCTACAGCTGGAGGTAAAAAAAGTTTTTTAAAACCCCGGGGGGTTTGCCAGTAGAAGAAAAATATTAGAATCAGAGTCCTCAATGGTTTTATACCTTTAAAAGGTAACGAAAAAGGGTGGGGAACCCCAGCAAGCTTTCGAGACACCATGGCTTTTTCACAGGCTTAATTAACCGCTTCTGGAGAAAAAACATTAGTTAATGTATACAAATCAGGGAGGGGAAATTGCAATACAGGACACAGGGGACATAGGTATCTATGGGGGAGGGGGGGGAGGGGGAAAAGCAGCGAAAAGTGAAATCCTAGATAACAGGAAAACTTTTTTTTAGCCATTGCTTTTAAGGTTTAGTCCAAAAAAGGGGGTAGAAGGGGGGGGGGGGGGGGGGGTTTTAAATGGTTGGAAACAGTTCACATTAGAAGTGTCTAAAGTTCATTGTCCCTAACTGGGGCTGTTTAAAAGTGTGATATCCCCAAAGCCCCTTTTAATTGATTCATGCATTTTTACATCAAGAAAGGGATTTGGGGATTCACATCTTTAAACAGACCCCAGTTTTTAAAGGGCAATGAACCTTTTGACATTTTTTAAAGTGAACTGTTATCAAAACCATTTCAACTAACCGCCTCCCACGCTAACCATTCTTGACTAACATTAATCAATGGATAAAAACTGTTCCTGTTATCAGGGTTTTTACTTTTCCTCGCAGGGTTACCCACGAAAGCAGTGACCCCTGGGGTCTAGCTAGCGTGCGGACAGACCGAAAAAGGGCCATGAAAGGGTGATATGATGAGCCATCCCGCTGCTTTGACCCACCGGAGCCGCTTCCCCCCTTACTGCTGTAAACTAACCACTGCCCGGAAAAAGAGTAATCCCGGTTAAAGCGCTATGCTGTGTGAGACTGTGATTACTGCACCGAAGGGAATAGACTGATTTTGTGAACCGCACGGGGGACTGCCTGACTTTACTGAGAACCCTGCACCCCCCCAAAGAGCCCCATATCCAAGACTATTCGGTTGCCCTGGGGACCGCCCTTTCCCCGGGGGGAGGCAGCCACCCGCTGCTACTCCCCTCAACCCCAGAAAAGGGCCAACTGCAGCCCGCGGTTATACTGGGTGTGCCCACGGTGGCGTCACAAACTCTTTTATTTTTACAACTTATTTTTTTTTTTTCCCCCATTTTTCCCAATTCACCTTTTTTAAAGCTCCCTGACAAAAGGACACGGACCCGGTCACCGCCACCGTGACATTCCGCAGCCCCCCGGGGACGACGAAAGGGGCCCGGGTTTCGAGACC
>JARQOC010002355.1:0-26300 GCA_033576535.1 Allobates femoralis
CTTTTTCATATTGATGATAATATTTTTCCCCCTTTTCTCAGTATTGTATAAGTATTTAGCCCCTTTTTCTCATATGTGAAAATATTCAGCCCCCTTTTTCAAATATATGTTTTTTTCAATTAAAAAATTTGTTTTTTGGGTTGAAAAAATTCACCCTTGTCAGTATTGATGATAAGATTCAGCCCCTTTTCTCTATTTGAAAAGTATTTAGCCCCTTTGTCAGTTTGTGAAAGATTCAGCCCCTTTCTCGATGTATAAATATTCAGCCCCTTTGCTCATAAGGTAAATATTCAGCCCCTTTGTCATTTTTGATGATAATATTCAGCCCCTTTGTCCGTTTTGATGATAAGTATTCACCCCTTTCTCAAAAAAATTCGCCCCTTTTTAAGTTAAATTCAGCCCCTTTGCTCAAATTTTTGATAAGTATTCCCCCTTTCTCAGTATTGTGATAATTTTCACCCCCCTTTGCTCGTTTTGAAAAATATCACCCCCTTTTCTCAGTATTGGTGGGTAAATATTCAGCCCCTTTTCAGTATTTTGAAAGATTTAGCCCTTTTTCAATTGAAAATATTCACCCCTTTTCGTAAGATAAAGTATTTAGCCCCTTTGCTCCTATTTTGGGGTAATATTCACCCCCTTTTCATATGGGTGTAAGTATTCACCCCCTTTGTCAGATTTATAATATTCACCCCTTTGTCATATTGGGATAAGTATTCACCCCTTCTCTTTGAATAATATTCCCCCTTTCTCAGTATTGATGATAATATTTACCCCTTTGCTCATATTGGATAAGTTTCAGCCCTTTGCTCTATTGAGAAAGATTCCCCCTTTTCAGTTGTGATAATATTTAGCCCCTTTCTCATTTGTGATAATATTTTGCCCCTTTTTTCATATTGGTGATAATAAATTTTACCCCTTTCTCGTTTGAGATAATATTTTAGCCCCTTTTCTCATATTGTGATAATATTCAGCCCCTTTTTCTCAGTTTGGGATAATTTCACCCCTTTGCTCAGTAAGATGATAAGTAATTTGCCCTTTACCAGTTTGGTAAATTTTTCACCCCTTGCCATATTGGTGATAAGTATTCAGCCCCTTTTTTCCCTTTAATTTATGAAATATTCACCCCTTTCTCATATTTGTGATAAGTTTTCAGCCCCTTTGCTCGGATTTATTAAAATTCAAACCCCTTTCATATTATAAAGTATTCAGCCCCTTTGCTCATATGGTGATAAGTACAGCCCCCCTTTTCCAATTGATATAAGTACACCCCTTTGCTCAGTATTGAGAAATATTTACCCCTTTGTTTTATTATGATAAATATTCCCCCTTTTCAGTTTGGTGAAAGTATTCACCCCTTTTCTCATATTTTTGAAAGTATTCCCCCTTGTCAGTATTTTATAATATTCACCCCCTTTTCCAGTTATGGATAATATTTCACCCCCTTGCTCATATTGATATAAGTATTCAGCCCCTTTGCTCGTATTTAAAAAAGTTTTCCCCTTTCTCATATTGAGTAAGTATTCCCCCCTTTGTCAAAGTTTTATAAGTATTCAGCCCCTTTGCTCATATTGTATAATATCACCCCTTGTCTATTGGATATATTCACCCCCCTTTTCCAGTTTTTGTTAAGTACACCCCTTTTCTCAGATTTGATAAGATTCACCCCTTTTTCTCATATTGGATAAATATCACCCCTTTGCTCATATTGGGTAGATTTACCCCTTGTCAAATTTGGATAAAATTTACCCCCCTTTTCAGATTGTGATAAGTATTCAGCCCCTTTTCTCATATTGGTGATAATTAAACGCCCCTTTGTCAGTATTTTGATAATATCAGCCCCTTTCTCATTTTGAAAGTTTCACCCCTTTTTCTATTTTATAAGTTTTAGCCCCTTTTCTCAGTTTGTGATAATTTTTTCACCCCTTGCTCATATTTTAAATATTCACCCCCTTTCTCAGTTTGGTGATAAGTATTTAACCCCTTTGCTCAGTATTTGGGATTAATATTTTTTTTTTTTTAAAAGTATTTTTTCAATTAAAGATTTAGCCCCTTTGCTCTATTGGGGAAATATTCAGCCCCTTTTCTCGTATTGGGTAATTTACCCCTTTGCTCAATTGGTGAAAAATTCACCCCTTTGCTCATATTTTAAATTTACCCCTTTTTCTCATATTGTAAATATTCACCCCTTTGTCGTATTATGATAATATTCCCCCTTTCTCGTTTGTGATAAATTTTTCAGCCCTTGTCATATTTTGATAAGTATTCACCCCTTTGCCCGTAAATTTTGATAAATTTAGCCCCCCTTTTTTCCCGTTGTATAAGGTATTCCCCCTTTGCGTTTGGGGTTATAAAACACCCCTTTGCCAGTATTATGATAAGTATTCAGCCCCTTTGCCCTTGGTTTAATATTAGGGTTTTTTTAAATTCACCCCCCTTTTCTCTATTGTGAAAAGTATTCAGCCCCCTTTTTCTTTGTGATAAGTATTCAGCCCTTTGCTCAGAAAAAAATGATAAGTATTTTACCCCCTTTTTCGTATTGATGAAAAATTCAGCCCTTTGCTCTTTTGGGGGATAAGTATTTCCCCCTTTTCTCATATTTGGGGTAATTTTTCAGCCCCTTTGTTCTATTGGGATAAGATTCAGCCCCTTTTCGATTGAAGAAAATATTTTACCCCTTTCTCAAAATTTTGAAAGAAAAAATTCAGCCCCTTTGCTCATTTGTAAAAAGTATTCACCCCCTTGCTCATATTGGTGATAATATTCACCCCTTTGCTCAGTTGATATAATACAGCCCTTTTTCCAGTATTGGTAAAAGTTCAGCCCCTTTGTCATATTGATAATATTCCGCCCCCCTTTTTCAAGTGATAATATTCAGCCCCTTTTTCATATGATGAAAATATTCACCCTTTTCAAATTTGGGGAAATTCACCCCTTTGTCGTATTGGGGGATAATATTTACCCCTTTCTCATAGAGATAATATTCCCCCTTTGCTCTTTTATTATATAAGTTTTTTTTCAGCCCCTTTGCTCTATTTGAAAATATCAGCCCCTTTGCTCGTAAATTTATGAAAATTTCAGCCCCTTTTCTCATTGGATAAATTCAGCCCCTTTCCAAAATAAATTTAACCCCCTTTTTCAGTTTGAATAAATATTCACCCCTTTTTCGATTGATATAAGTATTCGCCCCTTTGCCAGTATTGATATAAGTTTCAGCCCCTTTCTCAAATTTTGGGGATAATATTTAGCCCCTTTGCTCATTTGGTGATAATATTCACCCCCTTGCTCAGAGGGTGAAAAGATTCACCCCTTTCTCTATTGGGAAAAATATTCACCCCTTTGCTCATTTTGTGATAAATATTCAGCCCCCCTTTTCTCGTATTATATAAATTCACCCCCTTTCCAGTTTGGTGATAATATCAGCCCCCTTTTCCATATTGGTTTATAAGTATTCCCCCTTCTCAAATTTTATAAATAATTTTACCCCTTTCTCGTATTTTGAAATTTTTCACCCCCTTTTTCGTTTTGAAAAGATTTTACCCCCCTTTTTTCTCATTGTGTAAGTATTCAGCCCCTTTTTTCAGTATTGGTGATAAGTTTCAGCCCCTTTGTTTAGTGTTTTATATTATTCAGCCCCCTTTTTCTCATATTGTGAAAGTAATTCAGCCCCCTTTGTCATATTTTTGGGGTAATATTCAGCCCCCTTTTTGTATTAAAATATTTACCCCTTTTTTCGATTTTGAAAATTTTACCCCTTTTTCAATTTTGAAAGTATTTCCCCTTTTCTATTGGGTATAAGTATTTACCCCTTTTCTCATTTGATGATAATATTCACCCCTTTGCTCGATTATGATAATATTTAGCCCCTTTGCCAGTTTGTGATAATATTCACCCCTTTCTTTAGTTTGTGATAAGTATTCGCCCCTTTCTCAGTATTGGTGATATATTCAGCCCCTTTCTCAGTTTGGTGATAATTTTTCAGCCCCTTTCCTTTTGGGGATAATATTCAGCCCCTTCTCAATTGAGAAAAGTATTTAGCCCCTTCCAGTATTTTGATAAGGATTCACCCTTTTTTCTCAGTATTGATAAGTATTCAGCCCCTTTGCTCATATTTGATAAGTATTAGCCCCTTTCTCAGTAGGATAATAACAGCCCCTTTGCCATATTGGTGATAAGATTCACCCCTTTGTCATATTTATGATAAGTATTTTAGCCCCTTTGCTCTATTAAAATAAGTATTCAGCCCCTTTGTCATATTGGTAATATTCAGCCCCTTTTTTCGTATTTATAAGTATTTACCCCCTTTGCTCATATTGTGATAATTTGCCCTTTTCTCATATTGATAAATATTCAGCCCCTTTCTCATTTGGTGATAATATTTACCCCTTTTCTCATATTTGAAAAATATTCAGCCCCCTTTTCAGTATTTGATAATATTCACCCCTTTGCTCATTTTGAGATAAGTATTCACCCCTTTGTCAGTATTGATATAATATTTAGCCCCTTTGCTCATATTGAGATAAAGATTCACCCCTTTTCTCAGTAATAAAAGGGGGGTTTAGGCCCCTTTGCCCGAATTTTATAATATTCAGCCCCTTTGGGTCAGTATTTGATAATATTCACCCCCTTTTCCTTTGGTGAAAGTATTTAGCCCCTTTGCTCTTTGTGATAATATTCAGCCCCCTTTGCTCATTTGGTGAAAAATATTCAGCCCCCTTTTCTCAGTTTTTGATAATATTCAGCCCCTTTGCCTATTGATATAATATTCAGCCCCTTTTCGTATTATAATATTCCCCCTTTGTCATATTTGGGGTAATATTCCCCTTTCTCTATTGATTTTAATATTCAGCCCCCTTTCTCAATTGTGATAATATTTACCCCCTTTTCTCAGTATTGGTGATAAATTTCAAAACCCCTTTTTCTCAGTTTGGAAAAAGTATTACCCTTGCCCATATTGATGATAAGTATTCAGCCCCTTTGCTCATATTGAGATAATTCACCCTTTTTTCTATTTGAAAGTATTCACCCTTTCTCATATTGGATAAGATTACCCCTTGCCATAATGGTGAAATATTCAGCCCCTTTTTCATTTGGGGATTATTCCCCCTTTCCAATTATGAAAGTTTTACCCCTTTTTTATTTTTTTTAAAGTATTCAGCCCCTTTTTTCCCTATTGAAAGAAAATATTCACCCCTTTTCAAGTATTTAAGAAAGATTCAGCCCCCTTTTTTTTGTATTGATAATAAAATATTCCCCCTTTCTCTATTGTGATAAGTATCACCCCTTTGCCCTTTGGGAAATATTCAGGGCCCCCCTTTCTCGTATTGATGATAAGTTTCACCCCTTTGCCATTTGTATAATATTCACCCCTTTCCATATTGGGATAATTTTTCACCCCTTTTTTGTATTGAGAAAGTATACCCCTTTACTCAGTAAATTTTGGTAATTAAAGTTTTACCCTTTTTCTCGTATTGTATAAAAGAAAATTCAAAACCCCTTTTCTCATATTGTGATAAGTATTCACCCCTTTTCCAGTATTGATATAATATTTGCCCCCCTTTTTTCGTATTGAGAAAGTATTCACCCCCCTTTGCCCTATTGGTGATAAGTATTTACCCCTTGCTCATATTTGAGATAATATTCCCCGCCCCTTCTCGTAAAATTTATAAGATTCAGGCCCCTTTTCATATTTATAATATTTAGCCCCTTTGCTCAAATTTTTATGATAATAATCGCCCTTGGGTCATATTGGATAATAATTTACCCCTTTGGTCGTATTGAATAAGTATTCAGCCCCTTTTTTCAGTATTGAGAAAGATTCACCCCTTTTTTCAATTGGTGATAATTTTTCACCCCTTTTTCAGTATTTGAAAGTATTTACCCCTTGCCCTAAAGGAAAAAGTATCACCCCTTTGCTCCGGTTAATTTTAAGTATTCACCCTTTTCCGTATTGATGAAAATTTTTCGCCCCTTTGCTCAGTTTTTAAAATATTCAGCCCTTTGCTCATATTTATGAAAAGATTCAGCCCCTTTTTTCCCGATTGATATAATATTCAGCCCCTTTGCCCTTTGAGAAAGATTCAGCCCCTTTCTCGTTGGTGATAATATTCAGCCCCTTTGCCAGTATTGTATAATATTCCCCCCTTTTTCATATTTTGATAAGATTCACCCCTTTGCCATATTTTATGATAAGTATTTACCCCTTTTGCTCTTTTTGTGAAAGTATTCCCCCTTTCTCATTTGTGATAAGATTTCCCCCCCTTTCCCAGTATTGGTGATAAGTATTCACCCTTTCTCATTTGGTTAAATCACCCCTTTCTCATATGTGATAATATTCAGCCCCTTTGCTCGTTTGGATAATATTCAGCCCCCTTTTTCTCAGATGTGAAAGTATTCAACCCCCTTTGTCAATTGTATAAAATATCAGCCCCTTTTTTCCCTATTGAATTTAAATTCAGCCCCTTTGTCAGTATTATAAAAAATTTAGCCCCTTTGCTCATATTTGGGAAAATTTTTCACCCCTTTGTCATATTGTGAAATATTCACCCCTTTTTCATATTGTGATAAATATTTACCCCCTTTGCTCATAATTTATTAAAGTATTCCCCCTTTCTCCGTTTGATGAAAAAGTATTCAGCCCCCTTTTCTATTGTAAATATTCACCCTTTTGTTTAGTTTGTATAAGTTATTTAGCCCCTTTTTCTCAATTGATATAATTTCACCCCTTTACCTTTTTGATAATATTCACCCCTTTGCTCGTTTGATGAAAGTATTCCCCCCTTTTGTTTTTAGTTTAATTTAGAAATATTCACCCCCCTTTTCTCTATTTATGATAATATTCACCCCCCTTTCTTATTTATGATAAGTATTTAGCCCCCCTTTTCTCATTTGTGATAAGATTTACCCCTTTTTTCATATTGTATAAAATTTTCACCCCTTTCCATATTGGGGAAAGTATTCACCCCTTTGCTCAGTATTGTGAAAAGTATTCAGCCCCTTTCCGTATTTATGATAATATTCCCCCCTTTCTCAGTTTGGAATAATAAATTTAGCCCCTTTGCTCAGTATTGGATAAGTATTCAGCCCCTTTCTCAGAAATTTATGAAATATTCAGCCCCTTTCTCATTGGGAAAGTATTCAGCCCTTTGCTCATATTTTGATAATATTCACCCCTTTGCTCGTATTGTAAAGTATTCACCCCTTTTCAGTATTGATAAGTATTTCCCCCCTTTTTCCCTTTGTGAAAATATTAAAACCCCTTTTTCATATTTTTAAGTTTCACCCCTTTTTCAATTTTGGGATAATATTCAGCCCCCTTTCTCAGTAATTTAAGTAATATTCACCCCTTTGCCGTATTTATGATAAGTTTTCGCCCCTTTTCTCCTATTATATAATATTCACCCCTTTTCTCGTTGTGATAATATTCACCCCTTTGCTCAGTTTATGATAAGTATTCAGCCCCTTTCTCAGTTGAGAAAAATATTTAGCCCCTTTGCTCATTTGAAGATAATTAACCCCTTTCTCAGTTTTGATGATAATTTTTCCCCCCTTTTTCTCTATTGGTGATAATATTCACCCCTTTGCCGGGGGGGCCCCCGTATTTAATAATATCACCCCTTTTCTCTATTGTAAGTTTCAGCCCCTTTGATTGAGATAAGTATTCACCCCTTTTCATATTGGTGATAATTTCACCCCTTTTTCTCATATTGGTAAAGTATTTACCCTTTGTCAGTATTCGTATAAGATTCACCCCTTTGCTCGATTGTGAAATAAATTTACCCCTTTGCTTATTGAAAGATAATATTCAACCCCTTTCCATTTGGTATAAAATATCAGCCCCTTTTCTCATATTTTGATAAAAATTTTTACCCCTTTTTCGTTTGTATAATTTCACCCCCCCTTTTTTTATCCCCCCTTTTCTCATATTGTGATAAGTATTCAGCCCCCTTTTCTCTATTAGAAAATATTCAGCCCCCTTTTTCTCTAAATTTATGAAAGTATTCCCCCTTTGCTCATATTGTATAAGTATTCACCCCCCCTTTTCTCGTATTAAATGATAATATTCACCCCTTTGCTCATATTGTGATAAGTATTCAACCCCTTTCTCAATTTGGTGATAATATTCAGCCCCTTTCTTGATTGTGAAAGTTTTTCGCCCCTTTTTCATATTTTGAAATTTTTCCCCCCCTTTTTCCCCTTTGGATGATAAGTATTCAGCCCCTTCTCATATTGTATAAGTATTCCCGCCCCCCTTTCTCATATGGGAAAAAATTTTCACCCCTTTTCTCAGTTTGGGAAAATATTCACCCCTTTCAATTGTATGTATTCACCCCTTTGCCATAGGGTAATAATTTACCCCTTTGTCAAAAGGGGAAAAGTATTCACCCCTTTGTCGATTGGGTGGTAAGTATTTAGCCCCTTTGCTCAGTTTTGATAATACACCCCCCTTTTCAGTATTGGGATAATATTCAGCCCCTTTGCTCAGTTTGGGTATAATTTCACCCCTTTCTCAGTTTTTGATAAGTATTCACCCCCTTTGCTCAGTATGTATAAGTATTTAGCCCTTTGCTCAGAATTTATGAAAGTATTCCCTTTGTCTATTGATATAATATTCAGCCCCCCTTTTCTAATTTATGATAAGTAATTTCCCCCTTTCTCGTATTTGAAATATTCACCCCCTTTTCTCATATTGAAATAATATTCACCCCTTTTCTCTATTGTGATAAATTTACCCCTTGCTCGTTTATATAATATTCACCCCCTTTCCAGTATTTGATAATATTCAACCCCTTTTCTCAGTTTTTGGGTAAGTATCAGCCCCTTTGCTCATATTGGAAAGTTTCAGCCCCTTTGTAGTATTTGGGGAAAAAAAATTTACCCCTTTGCTCATTTGATAAATATTCAGCCCCTTTGCTCATATTTTGAAATATTTAGCCCCTTTTTCCAAAAAGGGGTAATATTCCCGCCCCCCTTTTCCAAATTTTATAAGATTCACCCCTTTTCAGAGGGGATAATATTCACCCTTTGCCATTAAAGATAATATTCAGCCCCTTTTTCAAAAGTAAAAGTATTTAGCCCCTTTCTCTTTTGAGAAATATTTAACCCCTTTTGCCGTATTGATGATAAGTAAAATTTAACCCCCTTTTTCAGTATTTATAATATTTTACCCCTTTTTCAGTTTGTGATAAGTTTCACCCTTTGTCTATTGTTTAAATTTCACCCCTTTCTCTTTTTGGGATAAGATTCAGCCCCTTTGCTTTATTGTATAAGTATTCAGCCCCTTGCCAGTATTTATATAATATTCAGCCCTTTGCTTTGTAATTTAGATAAGTATTCAGCCCCTTTCTCGTATTGATGATAAGTTTTTTACCCCTTTGCTCGTTTGTGATAAGTATTCACCCCCTTGTCTTTTTGGGGAAATATTCACCCCTTTTTTCTCATATGGTGTAAGTATTCCCCCCCGTTTTTTTGGTTTTACCCCTTTGCTCAGTTTTTTGTAAGTATTCAGCCCCTTTGCTCAATTTTATTTAAATTTCACCCCCTTGCTCGTTTTTGATAATATTCAGCCCCCTTTGCTCAGTTTGTGATAATATTCAGCCCCTTTTCATATTTGAAAAAATTTACCCCTTTTGCTCGTTTGATATAAGTATTCAGCCCCCCTTTGCTCAGGATTTTTAAAAAATTCACCCCTTTGTCAAATTTTAAAAGTATTTACCCCTTTTTCGTATTGGAAAAGTAATTTAGCCCCTTTGCAGATTGGAAAGTATTCACCCTTTTCAGTATTTTGATTTATTTTAGCCCCCTTTGTCAGTATTGTGATAATATTCAGCCCCTTTGCTCAGTTTGAGATAATATTCACCCCTTTTAAAAAATTTGTTTTTAATTGAAATTTTTATAAAATTCAGCCCCTTTGCTCAGTATTGGATGTAAATTTAAACCCCTTTGCCCTTTTTTGATTAATTTCACCCCTTTGCTGTTTGTGATAAGTTTCAGCCCCTTTTCCAGTATTGGTAATTATTCACCCCTTTTCTCTATTGGTGAAATATTCAGCCCCTTTCTCATTTGTATAAGTATTCACCCCCCTTTTTCCCGATTGAGATAATATTTAGCCCCTTTGTCATATTGTGATAATATTCAAACCCCCTTTCTCATATTGTGAAATTTCAGCCCCTTTCCGTATGTGATAATTTCGCCCCCTTTGCCCTATTGGTGATAAGATTCACCCCCCTTTTTTCAGTTTGATATAATAATTTACCCCCCTTTGCTCAGTATTGATAAAGTAATTTTAGCCCCTTTTTGAAAATGGATAATATTCAGCCCCTTTGTCATATTGAGAAGTTTCAGCCCCTTTGTCAATTGGTGAAAGTATCAGCCCCCTTTCTCAATTTGGGGATAAAGATTCAGCCCCTTTGCCCGTATTGGGGATAAGTATTCACCCCTTTCTCAGTTTTGAAAATATTCCAGCCCCTTGCTCATATTTTGGGTAAGTATTTACCCCCTTTCTCATATTTGTAAAATATTCACCCCCCCTTTGCTCTATTTTGATAAGTATTTACCCCTTTCTCATTTGGGTATAAAAAACCCCCCTTTGCTCATATTTATAAATATTCAAACCCCTTTGCTCATTTGTGATAAGTATTCTTCCCCTTTGCCTTATTAAAAGTATTCAGCCCCTTGCTCAGATTGATGATAAATATTACCCCTTTCTCTTTTGGTAAATTCAGCCCCTTTGCCATTTGGTATAATACAGCCCTTTGTCTATTGTGAAAAGAAAACAGCCCCTTTGGTCATATGATGAAAGTATTTTCACCCCTTCTCATATTGATGAAATATTCACCCCTTTCTCATTTGTGAATTTAAAGTTTTCAGTAGGTAAAAAAACCCCCTTTGTCATAATTTTGGGTAAGTATTCAGCCCTTTTTCTCTTTGATATAATTACAGCCCCCCTTTTCCGAATTTAATAAGTATTCAGCCCCCCTTTTTTCATATTGGGAAATAATATTCCAGCCCCTTTTTCTCAGTATTTAGGGAAAAATTTTCGACCCCCCTTTGTCAGTTTGAGATAAGTATTCAGCCCCCCTTTGCTCTATTGGGGTAAGATTCAGCCCCTTTTTCATATTGGGGTAATATTCAGCCCCTTATTTTTGTTATGGGAAATATTCAGCCCCTTTGCTTATTGTGAAAAGTATTTTAGCCCCTTTGCTCAGTATTATTTAAAAAATAGCCCCTTTTCATTTTAAATATTCAGCCCCTTTGTCATATTGTGATAAGTTTCAGCCCCCTTTGTTCCCTTTTTGATGTAATTTCACCCCTTTCTCAATTTTGAAAAAGTTTCAGCCCCCCCTTTTCTCATTTTTGTGAAAGAAAACACCCCTTTGCTATATTGAGATAAAGTTTTTCAGCCCCTTTCTCGTATTGATATAATTTTTCAGCCCCTTTGTTTGATTGGTGATAATATTCACCCCTTTGCTCAGTTTTAAAGTTTTCACCCTTTTTCCCTATGGTTTATAAGTATTTTACCCCTTTGTCTATTTTTGATAATATTCAAGCCCCCTTTTCTCGTATTGAAAAAATTATTCACCCCTTTTTCTCTATTGAAAATATTTCCCCCCCCTTTCTCTATTGATGATAATAATTTTTTGCCCCTTTACTCGTTTTGAAAGTATTTTCCCCCTTTGCTCAGTATTGGTGATAAGTATTTAGCCCCTTTGCTCAGATTTAAAAATTCACCCTTTTCTCTAATTTTGATAATATTAGCCCCCCTTTGCTCAGTATTGGGTTAAAAGATTCAGCCCCTTTTCTCGTTTTATAAAAATTCCAGCCCTTTTCTCATTTTGATGATAAGTATTCCCGCCCCTTTTCTAGTATTGAATAATATTCCCCCCCTTTTTCAGTATTGTGATAAGTATTCATCCCCTTTTTATAAAATTTATGATAAGATTCAGCCCCTTTTCCGTATGTGATAAATTTTTACCCCCTTTTTCTCATATTGTTAAGTTTTCAGCCCCTTGCTCGATTGTGATAAGTTTCAGCCCCCCCCCAATATTGAAATAAGTATTCAGCCCTTTTTCTCTTTTTGATGATAATATTTACCCCCCTTTCCGTTTGTATAAGTATTCAAACCCCCTTTGCTCTTATTTTGATAATATTCACCCCTTGCTCATTGGTGAAATATTCAGCCCCTTTGCTCATATTGGGATAATTTCATCCCCCTTTTTCTCAAATTTTAAAAAGTATTCGCATCCCCCTTTCTCATTTGTGGGTAAAATTTTCCCCCTTTGCTCGAAATTTTTTATAAATTTTTTCACCCCTTTGCTCAGTTTTTATAAGTATTTACCCCTTTTTCTCATATTGGATAAGTATTCACCCCTTTGCTCATTTGGATAAGTATTCACCCCTTTCCAGATTTTTGGGTAATATTTTGCCCCTTTTCATATTGGTGATAAAATATTCAGCCCCTTTTCAGTATTGATGATAAGTATTCACCCCTTTTCTATTTTAGAAAGTATCAGCCCCCTTTTTTTCAGTATTTGATGAAATTAACCCCCTTTTTCATATTTTGATAATATTCAGCCCTTTGCTCCGTAATTGGGATAGTAATTCACCCCTTTTCCCAATTGATAATATTTTAGCCCCTTTGCTCATATTTAAAATTCAGCCCCTTGCTCATATGGTGATAAGAATTCACCCCTTTCTCAGTAATGATAAGTATTCAGCCCCTTCTCATTTGATGAAATATACAGCCCCTTTTCCTTTTTTATGATAAGTATTCAGCCCCTTTGCTCAGTTTTGAGATAAGTATTCAGCCCCTTTGCTCAGTTTGATATAAGTTCAGCCCCTTTGCTCAGTATTGATGAGTTTAGATTATTCAGCCCCCTTTGCTCAGATTGTGATAAGTATTCAGCCCTTTGCTCATTGATGATAATATCACCCCTTTGCTCAGTATTGATGATAAGTATTCACCCCTTTGCTCAATTTAGAAATATCACCCTTTCTCAGTTTGTAATAAGTAATTCACCCCTTTGTCCATTGGTGATAAGTATTCAGCCCCTTTGCTCAGTATTTGATGAAATATTCAGCCCTTTCTAGTATGATGATAGTATTCATCTTTGCTAGTATCCCTTTGTAGTATAGATAGATTCAGCCCTTTGTATATTGAGATAAGTATTCAGCCCCTTTGCTCAGTATTGAGATAAATTACAGCCCCTTTTCAAAGTGGTGATAAGTATTCAGCCCCTTTGCTCAGTATTGGTGAAAAGTATTCAGCCCCTTCAGTCTGTAGATTGCCTTTGAGTTTGAGAATATTCAGCCCCTTTGCTCAGTATTGTGATAAGTATTACCCCTTCCTTGTGCACCTTTGTATATGATAAGTATTCACCCCATTCCTTTGTTGATGATAAGTTTGCCCCTTTGCTCATATTGATGATAAGTATTCACCCCTTTGCTCATGTATTGATGATAAGATTCAGTCCCTTTGCTAGTATGTATTACCCTTTCTATCTTTTAGTATACCTTTCAGTGATATAAGTATTCAGCCCCTTTGCTCAGTATTGGGGATAAGTATTAGCCCCTTTGCTAGTATGATGATAAGTATTCACCCCTTTGCTCGTATTGAGATAAGTATTACCCCTTTGCTCAGTATTGATAGATCAGCTTCAGTTGTACAGGCCCTTTGCTCAAGGTAATTCAGATGACAAGTATTCAGCCCCTTTGCTCAGTGATAATTTTACTTTAGATTGGAAAGTATTCAGCCACCCTTTGCTCAGTATTGATAAGTATTCAGCCCCTTTGCTCAGTATTGATGATAAGTATTCATTTAAGCCCTATTCTGCAGTATGAGTAAGATAAATTTAGCCCCTTTGCTCAGTATTTGTGATAAGTATTCACCCCTTTGCTCAGTATTGATGATAAATATTCAGCCCCTTTGCTCAGTATGATGATAAGTATTCACCCCTTTGCTCAGTTTATGATAAGTATTCAGCCCCTTGCTCAGTATTGAGATAAGTATTCAGCCCTTGCTCTTTGAATAAATCACCCCTTTGTCAGATTGTGATAAGTATTCAGCCCCTTTTCTCAGTATTGGGAAAATTATTCAGCCCCTTTGCTCAGTATTGATGATAAGTATTCAGCCCCTTTGCCGAGTATTGGATAAGTATTCACCCCTTTTGAGTCCCTTTGCAGATAAGTATTCAGCCCTTTGCTCAGTATTGATGATAAGTATTCTCCCCTTTGCTCAGTATTGATGAAAATTTCACCCCTTTGCTCAGTATTATGATAAGTATTCACCCCTTTGCTAGTATTGGATAATATTCAGCCCCTTTGCTTAGTATTGTGATAAGTATTCAGCCCCTTTGCTCAGTTTGGATGATAATTCAGCCCCTTTGCTCAGTTTGAATGATAGCCCTCCATTGGTAATTGATATAATTATTCAAGCCCTTGCCCAGTTTTGATAGATAATATTCAGCCCCTTTGCTCAGTTTGATGAAAGTATTCAGCCCCTTTGCTCGTATTGTGATAGTATTCAGCCCCTTTGCTCAGTATTGATATAATATTCAGCCCCTTTGCTCAGTATTGAGATAAGTATTCAGCCCCTTTGCTCAGTATTGTAAAGTAATTCAGCCCCTTTTGCTCAGTATTGGTATGTAATATTCAGCCCCTTTGCTCAGTATTGATGATAAGTATTCAGCCCCTTGCTCAGGAAATTTATGATATATTCAAGCCCCTTTGCTCATTATTGGTGATAAGTATCAGCCCCTTTTGCTCAGTATTGATATAAGTATTCAGCCCCTTTTTTCATATTGATGATAAGTTTCACCCTTTGCTCAGTATTGGGGATAAGTATTCAGCCCCTTTCTCATATTGATGAAAGATTCGCCCCTTTTTCAGTTTATGATAAGTATTCAGCCCCCTTTTCTCTATTTTATGATAAGTATTCACCCCTTTGTCAGTTTGTGAAAGTATTCACCCCTTTGCTCAGTATTGATGAAAGTTTCAGCCCCTTTGCTCGTTTGATGATAAGTTTCAGGGCCCCTTTTCTCGTATTGATGAAAGTATTCAGCCCCTTTTTTTCAGTTTGTGAAAGTATTCACCCCTTTCTCGTATTGTGATAATATTCAGCCCCTTTTCGTATTGATGATAAGTATTCAGCCCCTTTGGGCCCCATAAATTGGATAAGTATTCAGCCCCTTTGCTCATTAAAAAAAAAAGTGATAAGTATTCAGCCCCTTTTTCATATTGGTGAAATATTCAGCCCCTTTCTCGTTTAAAAAAGTATTCACCCCTTTTCTCAGATTGGGTAATAAGTATTCAGCCCTTTGCTCAGTATTGAGATAAGATTCAGCCCCTTTTTTCATTTGGATAAGTATTCGCCCCTTTGGTCAATTGGTGAAAGAAATTTGCCCTTTGCTCAGTTTTTTATAAATATTTAGCCCCTTTGTCAGATTTGAAAATATTCGCCCCTTTGTCAGTTTTTGGAAAATATTCAGCCCCTTTTTCTCAGTATTGATGATAAGTATTCAGCCCCTTTGCTCATATTGGGTGAAAGTATTCAGCCCCCTTTTCTCAGTATTGAGAAAGTATTCAGCCCCTTTGTTTTAGTTATGATAAGTATTTGCCCTTGTTCAGTTTGTGATAATATTCAGCCCCTTTCTCAGTATTGTGATAAGTATTCAGCCCCTTTGCTCGTAAGTGATAATTTTTCAGCCCCTTTGCCAGATTGATGAAAAGTATTCGCCCCTTTGTTTTAGTAATTTAGATAAAATATTCCCCCCCTTTGCTCAGTTTGATGATAAGTATTTCACCCCTTTGCTCAGTATTTTGAAATATCACCCCTTTTCCCCGTATTATGAAAGTTTCACCCCTTTGCTCATATTTAGATAAGTATTCAGCCCTTTGCTCATATTGTATAATATTCAGCCCCTTGCTCTATTGGTGAAAGTTTTCAGCCCCCCCTTGCTCATAAATTTTGATAAGTATTCACCCCTTTGCTCAGTATTTGAAAGTAAATTCCCGCCCCTTTGCTCAGTTTGATGATAAGTATTCACCCCTTGCTCAAATTTTGATAAGTATTCAGCCCCTTTTCTCAGTATTTGATAAGTATTCACCCCCTTTTCTCATAAATTTTTAAGATTCACCCCTTTGCTCATATTGTGATAAAATTTAGCCCCCTTTCTCAGTATTTGATAAGTATTCCCCCTTTGCTCAGTATTGTGATAATATCACCCCTTTTTTCATATTGATGATAAGTATTCAGCCCCTTTGCCCAGTATTTATGATAAGTATTCGCCCCTTTGTTTAGGATTGGGGATAAGTATTCAGCCCCCTTTGTTTAGTTTGATGATAAATTTACCCCTTTGCTCAGTATTGATAAGTATTCACCCCTTGCTCAGTTTTGGTGATAAAGTATTCAGCCCCCCTTTGCTCGTATTTATGAAAAATATTCACCCCTTTTCTCATATTAGATAAATCAGCCCCTTTGCTCGTATTGATGATAATATTCAGCCCCCTTTCTCAGTATTTTGATAAAAATTCACCCCCTTTTCCGTATTTATGATAAGTATTCAGCCCCCTTTTCCAGTTTGTGATAAAAAATTCAGCCCCTTTTCTCAGTAATGGTGATAAGTTTCGCCCCCTTTTCTCAGTTTTGATAATTTTTCCCCCCTTTTGCTCAGTATTGATATAAGTATTCAGCCCCCCTTGCTTAGTATTTGGGGAAAGTATTCAGCCCCCTTTTCCAGTAATTGATAAGTATTCACCCCTTTCCGTTTTGGTGAAAGATTCACCCCTTTCCAGTATTGGGGTAAGTATTCCCGCCCCTTTGCCCGATTGGTGAAAATATTCAGCCCCTTGTCAGTTTGATATAAGTATTCGCCCCTTTGCTCAGTATTTTGGGAAAATACAGCCCCTTTTTCAGTATTGAAAAGTATTCAGCCCCTTTGCTCATATTGGGAAATATCAGCCCCTTTGTCAGATTTTGATAAGTATTCAGCCCCTTTTCTCAGTTGGTGATAAGTATTTAGCCCCCTTTTTCATATTTGATAAGTATTTTACCCCTTTTGCTCAGTTTGTGATAAGTATTCAGCCCTTTGCCATATTTATGATAAGTATTCAGCCCCTTTGCTCGTATTTTGATAAGTATTCAGCCCCCCTTTCTCAGTATTGGATAAAAATTCACCCTTTCTCAGTGTTGTGATAAGTATTCACCCCCTTTTCTCAGTATTGTGATAAATTCAGCCCCCCCTTTCTCAGTATTGATGATAAATATTCAGCCCCTTTGCTCATTTGTGAAAGTTTCGCCCCCCTTTCTCAGTATTGATTAAGATTCAGCCCCCCTTTCTCGTATTTTGATAATACGCCCCTTTGCCGTAATTGGGTGAAAGTATTCGCCCCTTTCCCCAGTTTGTAAATATTTAGCCCCTTTGCTCATATTATTAAAGTATTTACCCCTTTGCTCAGTTTGTGAAATATTCAGCCCTTTCTCATTTGGGATAAATTCAGCCCCTTTGCCCGTATTTTTTGGGTAAGTATTCACCCTTTGTCGTATTGGATAAGTATTTAGCCCCTTTGTCAGTTTGATGATAAGATTCAGCCCCTTGTCGAATTGATAAATATTTAGGGGCCCTTGTCAGATTGGTGATAATATTCAGCCCCTTTGTCAGAAAAAATTTATAAATTTTCGCCCCCCCTTCTCAGTTTGTGATAAAATTTCACCCCTTTCTCAGTTTGATGATAATATTCCCCCTTTTCTCGTATTGATGATAAATATTTACCCCTTTTTTAGTATTTTGATAATATTCAGCCCCCTTTTCTCAGTATTGGTGAAATATTCGCCCCTTTGCTCAGGTTTTAAAAGAAAAAATTGATAATATTCAGCCCCTTTGCTCAGTTTGTGATAAGTATTCAGCCCCTTTTCTCAGAATTTTGAAAAGTATTTACCCCCTTTTTTCATTTTTGTGATAAATTCACCCCTTTGTCAGTATTGAGAAAAATATTCAGCCCCCTTTTCAGTTTTGAGAAAGTATTCCGCCCTTTGTCAGTATTGGTGATAAGTTTCACCCTTTTATAATTGGGGATAAATTCCCCTTTTTCTCATATTGTGAAAGTATTCACCCCTTTGCTCGTATTGATGAAAGTATTCAGCCCCTTGCTCAATTATGATAAGTATCAGCCCCTTTTCTCAAATTGGGTAAGTATTCAGCCCCTTGTATATTTTAAAAAATTTGTTTTATTTTAAAAGATTCGCCCCCTTTTCTCAGTTTGATGATAATATTCACCCCTTTGCTCATATTGATGATAATATTCAGCCCCTTTGCTCAGTATTGAGATAATTTTCGCCCCTTTGCTCAAATTGGGGATAAGTATTCAGCCCCCTTTTCTCAGTATTGGTGATAAATTCAGCCCCTTTGCTCAGTATTTATGATAAAGTATTCAGCCCCTTTTTTCTATTGGTGAAAGTATTCACCCCTTTGCTCAGTAAGGTGAAAGTATTTCACCCCTTTGCTCAGTTTGATGTAAGTATTTAGCCCCTTTGCTCAGTTTTGATAAGTACACCCCTTTTCCATATTTAAAAGTATTCACCCCTTTCCAGATTGATGAAAGTATTCACCCCTTTTCTCAGTTTTTTGATAATATTCACCCCTTTTCATATTTGTGATAAGTATTCACCCCTTTGCTCAGTATTGATATAAGTATTCGCCCCTTTGTCAGTTTGTGATAAGTATTCAGCCCCTTTTTCATATGTGATAAATATTCAGCCCCTTTGCCAGTATTTTGAAAGTTTCACCCCTTTGCTCAGATTGATGATAAGTTTCAGCCCCTTTGCTCATATTGAAAGTATTCAGCCCCTTTGCCTATTGAAAAATATTCAGCCCCCTTTGCTCTATTTGATAAGATTTACCCCTTTGCTCAGTATTGATGAAAATATTCAGCCCCCTTTGCTCTATTGAGATAAGTATTCAGCCCCTTTCTCATATTGTGAAAAAATTCAGCCCCTTTGCTCATATTGATGAAAGTATTCAGCCCCTTCTCTGTTGTGATAAGTATTCACCCCTTTGCCAGATTGGTGAAAAAATTCAGCCCTTTTCATATTTTATAAGTATTCACCCCTTTGCTCTTTGGAAAGATTCACCCCCCTTTTCTCAGTTTGTGATAAGTATTTAGCCCCTTTTTCTCGTAAGAATAAGTATTTACCCCCTTTGCTCATTATTGAGATAAGTATTCACCCCTTTGTAGATTTTGATAAGTATTCAGCCCCTTTTCTCAGTATTAAAAATATTTTAGCCCTTTTTCATAATTGATAAGTATTCGCCCCTTTTCTCAGTTTTTGATAATATTCAGCCCCTTTGCTCAGTTTGGGATAAGTATCAGCCCCCCCTTTTCTCAGTTTGGGATAAGTATTTTCAGCCCCTTTGCCAGTATTGATGAAAGTATTCAGCCCCTTCTCCGTTTGGGATAAGTATTTAGCCCCTTGCCAGTATTGTGATAAGTATTCCCCCCTTTGCTCATATTGTGATAATATTCAGCCCCTTTTCCAGTTTTTTGATAAGTATTCACCCCTTTGCTCAGTTTGTGATAGATTTAGCCCCTTTTTCTATTTGATAAGTATTTGCCCCCTTTTCTCATATTAGATAAGATTCAGCCCCCCTTTTCTCAGTTTGTGAAAGTATTCAGCCCCCTTTTCCAGTTTGGATAAGTATTCAGCCCCTTTGGGTCAGTATTTTGATAAGATTCAGCCCCCCTTTTCATATTGGATAATATTTACCCCTTTGTCAGTATTGGGATAAGATTTAGCCCCTTTGTCAGTTTGTGATAAGATTTACCCCCCTTTCCAAATTGGGAAAGTATTTAGCCCCCCTTTTCTCAGTTTGATGATAAGTTTCACCCCTTTGCTCATATTGGATAATATTTACCCCCTTTTTCAGTATTGGAAAGTTTCAGCCCCTTTGCTCGTATTGGGATAAGTATTCAGCCCCTTTTGCTCAGTATTGGTGATAAGTATTTTAGCCCCTTTTTCATTTGGATAAGTATTCAGCCCTTTGCTCAGTTTGATGATAAGTATTCAGGGCCCCTTTTTCTCGTATTTTGATAAGTAATTCAGCCCCTTTGCTCGTATTGATGATAAGTATTCAGCCCCTTTGCTCAGTATTGATGATAAGTATTTCAGCCCCCCTTTTTTCTATTGATGATAAGTATTCAGCCCCTTTCAGATTGGATGATAAGTATTCAGCCCTTTCTCAGTATTGGTGATAAGTATTCAGCCCCTTTGCTCAGTATTGGTGATAAGTATTCAGCCCCTTTGCTCAGTATTGGGTGATAAGTGTTCACCCCTTTGCTCAGTATTGATGATAAGTATTCAGCCCCTTTGCTCATATTGATGATAAGTATTCAGCCCCTTTGCTCAGTATTGATGATAATATTCAGGCCCCTTTCTCAGTATTGAGTAAGTATTCAGCCCCTTTGGGTCAGATTGGTGATAAGTATTCACCCCTTTGCTTTAGTAGGTGATAAAATTTACCCCTTTGCCCCTATTATAATAATTTCAGCCCCCCTTTCTCAGTAATGATGATAAGTTTCAGCCCCTTTGCCAGTATTGGATAAGTATTTAGCCCCTTTCTCATATTGGTGATAAGTATTCAGCCCCTTTGCTCAGAATATAATATTTACCCCTTTGTCGTTTTAAAAAAAATTGATGATAAGTATTCGCCCCTTGTCAGTTTGTGATAAGTATTCACCCCTTTCTCAGTATTGGAAGTATTCAGCCCCTTTGCTCATTTGTGATAAGTATTCAGCCCCCTTTTTCCCGTTTGTGATAAGTTTTCACCCCTTTGTTTTAGTTTGATATAAGTATTCAGCCCTTTGCTCATATTGTATAATATTTAGCCCCCCTTTTCTCAGTATTGTATAAGTATCACCCCCCTTTCTCATTGTGATAAGTTTCAGCCCTTTGCTCAGTATGTGATAATATCAGCCCCTTTCTCGTATTGAGATAAAATTTACCCCCCTTTCTCTATTGATAAAAAGTATTCACCCCTTTGCTCGTTTATGATAAGTATTTACCCCCTTTTCTCAGTTTGTGAAAATATCAGCCCCCCTTTTCTCATAAAGGGGATAAAATATTAGGCCCCCCTTTGCTCAGATTTATAATATTTAGCCCCTTTGCTCGTATTTTTGATAAGTTTCAGCCCCTTTGCCCTTTGTATGATTTTTTTTTTTTTTTTTTTTTTTTTTTTTTTTTTTTTTTTTTTTTTTTTTTTTTTTTTTTTTTTTTTTTTTTTTTTTTTTTTTTTTTTTTTTTTTTTTTTTTTTTTTTTTTTTTTTTTTTTTTTTTTTTTTTTTTTTTTTTTTTTTTTTTTTTTTTTTTTTTTTTTTTTTTTTTTTTTTTTTTTTTTTTTTTTTTTTTTTTTTTTTTTTTTTTTTTTTTTTTTTTTTTTTTTTTTTTTTTTTTTTTTTTTTTTTTTTTTTTTTTTTTTTTTTTTTTTTTTTTTTTTTTTTTTTTTTTTTTTTTTTTTTTTTTTTTTTTTTTTTTTTTTTTTTTTTTTTTTTTTTTTTTTTTTTTTTTTTTTTTTTTTTTTTTTTTTTTTTTTTTTTTTTTTTTTTTTTTTTTTTTTTTTTTTTTTTTTTTTTTTTTTTTTTTTTTTTTTTTTTTTTTTTTTTTTTTTTTTTTTTTTTTTTTTTGGGGGGGGGGGGGGGGGGGGGGGGGGGGGGGGGGGGGGGGGGGGGGGGGGGGGGGGGGGGGGGGGGGGGGGGGGGGGGGGGGGGGGGGGGGGGGGGGGGGGGGGGGGGGGGGGGGGGGGGGGGGGGGGGGGGGGGGGGGGGGGGGGGGGGGGGGGGGGGGGGGGGGGGGGGGGGGGGGGGGGGGGGGGGGGGGGGGGGGGGGGGGGGGGGGGGGGGGGGGGGGGGGGGGGGGGGGGGGGGGGGGGGGATAAGTATTCACCCCTTTGGTCAGTAGTGATAATTTCACCCCTTTGCTCATTGATATAATATTCACCCTTTTTCTCAGTATTGGGGAAAAAAGTAACACCCCTTTGCTCATATTAGGATATAATAAAAAAACCCCCTTTTTCAATTGGATAATATTCAAACCCCTTTTTCAGATTGGTGATAAGTATTTTAGCCCCTTTTTTCAGTATTGGTGAAAATAATTTAGTTTAAGATTTTAAATAATTTAGCCCCTTTTCTCAGTTTGGTGAAAGTATTTACCCCCTTTTTCTCATATTTATATAAATATTCACCCCTTTTCTCATAAATTTGGTGATAATATTTAGCCCCTTTTTCTCAGATTGATGAAAATATTCACCCCTTACTCAGTTTGTGATAATAACACCCCCGCCAGTATTTGGGATAAGTATTCACCCCTTTTCGTATTGAGAAAGTTTCACCCCTTTTTTCATATTGATAAATAATTTAGCCCCTTTGCCCGTTTGTGATAATTTTTCAGCCCCCTTTGTTTGTATTGATAATATTCACCCCTTTGCTCATATTATGATAAGTATTTTGCCCCCCTTTTCTCAGTATTGTGAAATTTCAGCCCCTTTCTCAGTAATTTGATAAGATTCAGCCCCTTTGCTCAGTAATTTATGAAAGTATTCACCCCTTTTTTCATTTTGGTATAAGTACCCCCTTTGCTCAGTATTGGGAAAGTATCAGCCCCCCTTTTTCAGAAAGTGAAATATTCACCCCTTTGCTCGGGATGAAAAGTATTTTAGCCCCTTTTTTCATATTTGATAAATTCAGCCCCTTTGCTCATTTAGGGGTAAATTCACCCCTTTCTCTATGAGGGTAATATTCAGCCCCTTTTCAATTGGGAAAAAATTCACCCCTTTCCATTTTGGTGATAAGTATCCGCCCCTTTTCATATTGGGGTAATATTCACCCCTTTCTAGTGTTGTGATAATATTCAGCCCCTTTCCAGTTTTGATAAGTATTCAGCCCCTTTCCCCAATTGGGGGATAATATTCCCCCTTTTCCATTTTTTGATAAGTAACCCCTTTTCATAATTGGGGGAAAGATTCCCCCTTTTCATTTGTATAATTATCACCCCTTTCTCATATTTTGGGGTAAGTATTCAAACCCCTTTCTCATTTTTTGGATAATATTCACCCCTTTGCTCAAATTGAAGATAAGTTTCAGCCCCTTCCAGATTGTGTAATATTTACCCCTTTTCTCAGTATTGGTGTAATATTCAGCCCCTTTTCTCGGATTATATAAGTATTCAGCCCCTTTCTCATATTTATAAGTAATCAGCCCCCCTTTCTCTTTTTTTGATAAGTATTCAGCCCCCTTTTCTCAAATTGTATAATTTCAGCCCCTTTTCTCATATTTGAAAAATAAATTTAGCCCCCTTTCTCCAATTGGAAAGTATTCACCCCTTTGCCATTATTTTTATAATATCCCCCCTTTATCAGTTGGTGATAAGTATTCCCCCTTTCTCAGTATTTATAATATTCACCCCTTTGTCATATTGTGATAATATTCACCCCCCCTTTTCCATTTGAGATAAGTATTCAGCCCCTTTTTCTCATATTGAGATAAGAATTTACCCCTTTGGTCCAGTTGGGATAAGTATTTAACCCCTTTGCTCATAAATTTTTGGGGTAATATTCACCCCTTTGTCAGATTTGGGAAAAAATTTACCCTTTTCATTTGTGATAATATCGCCCCTTTGCAGTATTGGTGATAAGTATTCACCCCTTTTTCATTTTGGTGATAATATTCAGCCCCTTTGCTCATATGATGATAATTTTCACCCCTTGCTCGTATGGTGATAAGTATTCACCCTTTCTCTATTGGAAATATCACCCTTTTCAGTATTGAGAAAGATTCACCCCTTGTTTGTATTGAGATAAGATTTAGCCCCCTTTTCAGTTTTGGGGAAAAATATTCAGCCCCTTTGCTCAGGGTTTTTTGAAAATTCACCCCCCCTCAGTTTTGGATTTAAAAATTTCAGCCCCTTTTCTCAGATTGATATAATATTCACCCTTTCTCGTATTGGTGATAATATTCAGCCCCCTTTTCAGTTTGGTGATAAGTAATCACCCCCCTTCTCAGTTTGTGATAATATTCACCCCTTTGCTCATTTGAATAATATTCAGCCCTTTGCTCATATTGGGATAATTTCAGCCCCTTTGTCATATTGGATAAGATTCAGCCCCTTTTTCGTTTTTTGAAATATTTAGCCCCCTTTTTCAGTATTGGGAAAGTATTCAGCCCCCCTTTTTAGTATTGGTATAAGATTCACCCCCTTTGCCCTATTGATAAATATTTTACCCCCTTTGCTCTATTGAGTAAGTATTCCCCCTTTGCCAGTATTTTTTGGGAAAGTATTCACCCCTTGCTCGTATTTTAAAAAAGATTCACCCCTTTCTCATTTGGTGAAAGTATTTAGCCCCTTGTCAGTATTGTGAAATATTCAGCCCCTTTTTCATATTGATAAAGATTCACCCCCTTTCCAGTAATTTATGATAAGTATTCACCCCTTTGCTCAGTATTGATAAGTATTTAGCCCCCTTTTTCCGTTTATGATAAATATTCGCCCCCTTTTCCTTATTATTAAATTCAGCCCCTTTTGCTCTATTGATGAAATATTCACCCCTTTGCTCAGTATTTAATAAGAAAATTTAGCCCCTTTCCAATTGGTGATAATATTCGCCCCTTTCTCTGTTGTGATAATACAGCCCCTTGCCATATTGTGAAAATATTCAGCCCCTTTTCAAAAATTTGGGGATAATTTTTTACCCCTTTCTCATTTGTGAAATATCACCCCTTCTCGTATTATAAATATTTCAGCCCCTTTTCTCAGTATTGGGGAAAAATCCCCCTTTGCTCAAATTTTAAAAGTATTTACCCCTTTTCCCGTATTGGGGATAATTTCAGCCCCTTTTTTTCAGTATTGGGAAAATATTTAGCCCCCTTTTTATAATTTGTGAAAGTATTTACCCCTTTTTCAGTTTGGATTAAAATATTCAGCCCCTTTGTCAATTGGTATAATATTCACCCCTTTGCCCTAATTTTGGGATTGGGGGGGGGGATGATAATATTTACCCTTTTTCAAAAATTGTGAAATATTCAGCCCCCTTTTCATATTATTAAAAAGTAATCACCCCTTCCCATTTGTGATAATATTCACCCCTTTCTCATTTGTGAAAAGTATTCAGCCCCCTTTTTTCAATTTTTTTTGGTTTGGGGTAAGTATTCAGCCCCTTTGCTCATATTGATGATAATATTCACCCCCTTTTCTCATATTGGGAAAAATATTCACCCCTTTGCTCAGTATTGGTTAAAAATATTCAGCCCCTTTCTCAGTTTTTGGGGTAAGTAAGCCCCTTTCTCAGTTTGGTGATAATATTCACCCCCTTTGGGTCATATTGGGGGAAATATTCACCCTTTTTCTCATATTGAAGTAATATTCAGCCCCTTTCTCGTTTGTGATAATATTTACCCCTTTGCTCATTTGTGATAAGTATTCAGCCCCTTTCTCATATTTTGGGTAAGTTTCAGCCCCTTTCTCAGTATTATAAGTATTCAGCCCCTTTGCTCCCGGGATTGGAAAGTATTCAGCCCTTTGCTCAGTATTTAATAAATATTAACCCCCTTTGCTCAATAGAAAGTTTTTCAGCCCCCTTTTCTCATTTGGGTGATAAGTATTCAGCCCCTTTGCTCATATTGATAATATTCACCCTTTTCAGTATTGTGAAAATATTCAGCCCCTTTGTCAATTGATTTAAAGTATTCACCCCCTTTTCCGTAAAGGATAATATTCAGCCCCCCCCTCGATTATGATAAATATTCACCCCTTTGCTCAGTATTGTGTAAGTATCACCCCTTTGCCATATTGGAAAAATATTCAGCCCCTTTTCCGTATTGATTATAATATTCACCCCCCCGCCCTAAAAAGAAATATTTACCCCCCTTTTCTCTATTATGATAATATTCCCCCTTTTTCAGTTTGTGATAATATTCAGCCCCCTTTGCTCATTTTTGTGATAATATTCACCCCTTTCCATATTGAAGAAATATTCCCCCCGCCCCCTTTGCTCAGTATTGGTGAAAGTATTCACCCCGGGGTCAGTATTGTTAAGTTCAACCCCCTTTCTCATTTGTATAATATTCCCCCCCTTTTCCCCATATTGGATATTTTTCACCCCCCTTTTCTCATATTTATAAAAGTATTCACCCCTTTTCTCATATTGATATAATATTCACCCCTTTTCCCCAGTATTGATGATAAGGATTCACCCCTTTGCCAGTTTTGATAATATTCAGCCCCCTTTTTCATATTAAAATAATTTTTTTAACCCCCCTTCTCA
>JARQOC010002356.1:0-26283 GCA_033576535.1 Allobates femoralis
TCTGAGGTAGCAGATAAAAAAGACGGTTTCTGTGAGTAGCAGAGTATACACGTGGCTCTGTGGGTACAGAGAAATACAGGCGGGTCTGAGGTACAGAGTATACAGGGTCTGTGGGTAGCAGAGTATACAGGCGGTCTGGGGTAGCAGAGTATAAAGACGGCTCTGGGGGTAGCAGAGTATACAGGCGGGTCTGGGGGTAGCAGAGTATACAGGCGGTCTGTGGGTAGCAGAGTATACAGGCGGGTCTGTGGTAGCAGAGTATATAGGTGATGAGAATGGGTTAATAGATGGTGCACAGTGTTGGGCGTGCTAGAGGAGCAGAGATCCGATTACTGCCATCATTTCTGACCTTATTAAAGATAGCGGCCGCAGCTAAATGACATCATGGCAAAGGTAAACATGGGGTGTGGTTAGCTGCAGGAGGTTAGTGAAGGTGTGGGTTGTTTGGCAGAGGGCGTGGTGTGGGCGTGGTGAGCGCGGCTCCAGCGTCAGATACGCTGCGAGCGCGGAACCGCGGCACATCTCCAGGAGCAGAGGACGTGTCCGGTACGTCCGTAGCCCCCGGCCTCCCCGTTGTCCGCACACACAGCCCCGCTGTGACCTCTGCAGTGTCACAGGCCCCGGCGGGCGTCTGTCATCTCCTCCTGACACTGACCTCCTCCTGATTTGATTGTCTGTGTTGTCCCCCCCCCGCTGTCAGCATCAGTGATCTGCTAAGACCTGTGGGTGCACAGACGGGGAAGTACAAATGCCAGCATGCCGGGCGGATTGGGCGCTGTGAGGGGCGCAGGTCTTGCTGTGAGCGGAGGGCGCGAGGCCGCTAGAGAAAACGCTATAGCGGCTTGTGAGTTAAGCGTCTGCGGCTCGCGAAGGCGCATACGCGTCTCCGCTCGCAGTGACGCTAAGGAGTTTGGGATTAGGCTACAGTGCCGAATTTCAAACTCCCGATTATATAAATAGATTATATATATATATATTTGTATACCTTTCAACCCCTTCCCTGCTTTATATAGATGATATAAGCTAAAAGTTTTGTGAATTAAGTATGTCAAGTAAAAAGTGAAGTCAGGGGACTTTTTTTTTTTCATGTGAACCATTGGTGTTATTGATCGTCTAGATTAGATGGGATGGGGGGGGGGGGTGTTAATCAGGGGTGAAAAATTAGTATTAGTATGGAATTAGCAAAGAAAGTCACGTATCCTTTATGTTATGTACAGTTGGTTATTCTTTCATAATAATAACAAATATCTGATTAATAATACACAGATACACAGAGTCTAAAAAGCGTGCAACTTAATGTTGACCTATGTTTTTGTTTCCAAATGCAATGCATTCACCAAATTTTTTTTTACTTTACCCACAGAGAAGCTTACTACAGAGGGCGGCGTGCTGTGAACCCTCCACCGCCAAACAGAAGGCGGCGTGGAGAACACCCACCACCACCACCAGGGCCCGGGCGCCACCACCACCGCCGCCCCGCCACCAGCACCACCAACACCACCACCACCCGCCGCCACCAGCACCAGCACCACCACCACCGCCGCCACCAGCAGCAGCAACAACACCACCGCCCGCCACCAGCACCAGCACCACCGCCGCCACCAGCAGCAGCAACACACCACCACCGCCGCCACCAGAACCAACACCACCACCGCCGCCACCAGCACCAACACCACCACCGCCCCACCAGCACCAACCCCAGCTTTGGGGCATGTCCGGCCGCAAGAGGAGGAACCTGGATGCCCACCTCACACCAGCCATGGTCTGATCCCGGGTCACCTAATAGACGGCGTGCACAAAGTAATGCTGACTTTGCCCACAGTCTGATACCATTCCTGGATGAAATTCCATTTCACAGGCTACTGCGGGCAAGGTCAGCATTACAGATTGTGCTTGACGCCAGTCGCCCACCAAACCACCCAGGTGAGGTTTTCAATTTTTTGGAGGGTGGCAACTCAGACACTACAACCTACTAGACAGGCCCACACCCCGGGACAGCCATGTGCCACCACAGAGGCCTGTACCTACCATTCCACAATGGCCACCTAACAGGGACCTACCATTTTTCCCCACACCGGCCCAGAGGATCCACCCTCAAGGGTTGCCGGAGGCCATTCATGGGGCCCTTGACCTCTTGCAGGACCAGGGTGATGGTGTCACTTTACTGGCAAGGCCGGAGGATGCGGCAACCTACCAGCAGCTGTAGACCCCTTTTTTTTTTTTTTTTAGTTTGTGTTCATGTGCATTGCACAATTTCATTGTTATTATTTCTTATATTTTCCTGTTTACAAAGTTGTACCAAAAAAAAAAAAAAAAAAAAAAAAAAATTCTGACATTTTTACCATTATGGCGGAATAATACCCAGTTTACAAAAACTGCTTTGTGTCTGTCTTTTTTCAGGGAAAGGATGTGTAGGTTGTTTTGTGGGTGGGCTTAAAGTCATCATCATTATAATTATTATTTATTTATATAGCACCGATAGGTTCCATGGCGCTTTACATGAGGATAAGGTACACAAGGAGAAGTACAATAAACATAGACAATAAGGTCATAGAGGTACAACAGGAGAGGACCCTGTACGCGTGGGCTCACATTCAACGAGGGTGGGTGGGGATACAATAGGGTGGGGAAGGTGTCGGTCGTGGGCGTGTAGCGGTTGTCATGGCAGGTTGTAGGCCTGTCGGAAGAGGTGAGTCTTTAGGTGTTTCTTGAAGGTTCCCAGGGTAGGCGAGTGAGTGATGAGGTGGGGCAGCGAGTTACAGAGCATGGTTGATGCCCGGAGAAATCCTGTATGCGGTTGTGGGAAGAGGAGATGAGGGGGAGTGTCGGAGAAGTTCTTTGGATGAACGCAGGTAGCGTGAGGGATGGTATCGGGAGATCATGTCGGAGATGTATGGTGGGGATAGGTGTGTAAGGGCTTTGAATGTCATGATGAGTGTTTTAAAGTGAGCTCTCTGTGGGGCGGGGACCCAGTGAAGGGCTTGGCAGTGGTGTAGACAGGTGAGTAGCGTGAGGACAGATGGATTAGTCGGGCAGCAGAGTTTAGTATACATTGGAGAGGTGCAAAGAGAGTTGGCAGGGAGGCCTGTGCGAAGGAGGTTCCAGTAGTCAAGGCGTGAGATGATGAGGGCATTAATGAGTGTTTTAGCTGTGTCAGGGTTGAGTAACGAGCAAATTCTTGAAATATTTTTGAGTTGGAGTGACAGGGACTTGGTTAGGAACTAGAGGTGGGGCTTGAAGGAGAGGGATGAGTCAAGGATTACCCCGAGACATTTGGCGTGGAGGACAGGGAGAGAGAAGCATCATTAGCAAGTACTTTACGGACCGCATGGAGCATGAAGTCACCTTGGTTACTAAGTGTAAAATCATGACTCCACAGACAAATGTTGCTGACAAATAAACAGTGCCTGTGTTTGGGGGTTACTTAATGCCTCGCTATGGCAACAAGACTAGGAACACACATGTGAGAGGCTGGGACATCTACCTGCTACACATCGCGTCTACGCGTTTTCTACAGAGCGTACAGTGGGACCTTTCTCCAGGCTCCAGCAGGATGATAGTCCAAGCAATGCCCACGATGCAAGCATAGGCTTGTTGCCTAAAAAAATTAGCTGAAGGGGCTTCATATACATTTTTTTCAGAAAGCAGGGTGCTTGGCCCATACAATAGAATTGCTTGTACTAGGAGCATAGTACATGCAATGCCCACGATGGAGGCATAGGCTTGGTGCCTGGAAAAATTAGCCCAAGGGGCTGTTTTTGCATTTTGGGTATAAATGCAGGCCTAATGGCCATGTTCAGCTTGTTAGGCTGGGTGTTTCCAAAAATTAGCCCAAGGGGCTGTTTGGCATTTTTAGTGTAAATGCAGGCCTAAGGGCCATGATAAGCCTCTTAGGCTGGGTGTTTCCAAAAATTAGCCCAAGGGCTGTTTTGCATTTTGGGTATAAATGCAGGCCTAATGGCCATGTTCAGCTTGTTAGGCTGGGTGTTTCCAAAAATTAGCCCAAGGGGCTGTTTTGCATTTTAAGTGTAAATGCAGGCCTAAGGGCCATGATAAGCCTCTTAGGCTGGGTGTTTCCAAAAATTAGCCCAAGGGGCTGTTTTGCATTTTGGGTATAAATGCAGGCCTAATGGCCATGTTCAGCTTGTTAGCTGGGTGTTTCCAAAAATTAGCCCAAGGGGCTGTTTTGCATTCTGGGTATAAATGCAGGCCTAATGCCATGTTCAGCTTGTTAGGCTGGGTGTTTCCAAAAATTAGCCCAAGGGGCTGTTTTGCATTCTGGGTATAAATGCAGGCCTAATGGCCATGTTCAGCTTGTTAGGCTGGGTGTTTCCAAAAATTAGCCCAAGGGGCTGTTTGGCATTTTAAGTGTAAATGCAGGCCTAAGGGCCATGATAAGCCTCTTAGGCTGGGTGTTTCCAAAATTAGCCCAAGGGGCTGTTTTGCATTTTGGGTATAAATGCAGGCCTAATGCCCATGTTCAGCTTGTTAGGCTGGGTGTTTCCAAAAATTAGCCCAAGGGGCTGTTTTGCATTTTAAGTGTAAATGCAGGCCTAAGGGCCATGATAAGCCTCTTAGGCTGGGTGTTTCCAAAAATTAGCCCAAGGGGCTGTTTTGCATTTTGGGTATAAATGCAGGCCTAATGGCCATGTTCAGCTTGTTAGGCTGGGTGTTTCCAAAAATTAGCCCAAGGGGCTGTTTTGCATTTTGGGTATAAATGCAGGCCTAATGGCCATGTTCAGCTTGTTAGGCTGGGTGTTTCCAAAAATTAGCCCAAGGGCTGTTTTGCATTTTAAGTGTAAATGCAGGCCTAAGGGCCATGATAAGCCTCTTAGGCTGGGTGTTTCCAAAAATTAGCCCAAGGGGCTGTTTTGCATTTTGGGTATAAATGCAGGCCTAATGGCCATGTTCAGCTTGTTAGGCTGGGTGTTTCCAAAAATTAGCCCAAGGGGCTGTTTGGCATTTTAAGTGTAAATGCAGGCCTAAGGCCATGATAAGCCTCTTAGGCTGGGTGTTTCCAAAAATTAGCCCAAGGGGCTGTTTTGCATTTTGGGTATAAATGCAGGCCTAATGCCCATGTTCAGCTTGTTAGGCTGGTGTTTCCAAAAATTAGCCCAAGGGGCTGTTTTGCATTTTGGGTATAAATGCAGGCCTAATGGCCATGTTCAGCTTGTTAGGCTGGGTGTTTCCAAAAATTAGCCCAAGGGGCTGTTTTGCATTTTGGGTATAAATGCAGGCCTAATGGCCATGTTCAGCTTGTTAGGCTGGGTGTTTCAAAAAATTATCCCAAGGGGCTGTTTTGCTTTTTGGGTATAAATGCAGGCCTAAGGGCCATGATCAGCTTGTTAAGCTGGGTGTTTCCAAAAATTAGCCCAAGGGGCTGTTTTGCATTTTTAGTGTAAATGCAGGCCTAAGGGCCATGATCAGCTTGTTAGGCTGGGTGTTTCCAAAAATTAGCCCAAGGGGCTGTTAAATGTTTGCTAACAGAAAATAAAGGTTGATTCCTTGTGAAAAGGTGTTGTGATGGTTAATGAAACCGAAGTTAAGGTGTAGTGTTGGTTTAAGATGAAGCAGCCTCATTACCAGGTTGCAGGAACATGGTTACGCAAATCGTTACTGGTCTTGGACATACTGCTTGTACCAAAAAGACACAATATAATACAATGATTAATTATATCATATTGATGATGAACGTGGCACTTCAGCTCTGAGTACTGTCGTCTTCAGGGCTCAAGAAGTCTTGTGAAATCCAGTTCCTATTAAACTTAATTAGAGTAAGCCTGTCTGCATTCTCTGGAGTAAGACGTGTCCTGGTATCAGTTATGATACCCCCAGCGGCACTGAAAACCCGCTCTGATGTCACACTAGCTGCAGGGCATGCCAGCACCTCCAAGGCATACAACGAGAGCTCGGTCCAAGTGTGGAGCTTGGAGACCCAGTAATTAAACGGACTGCGGCATCAGTCATGAAGCAGGTACTGTCACTTAAGTATTCTTGTACCATGTTGGTAAGTTTCTGTCTCCGAGAGATGGTTACTGGAGCAACATGCCGCTGCAGGTTCGATGGCTTATTGAACATAGCCCACTTTGCGGACATCTTTCCAGCATCTCTTCTGGACAGCGTGGATGATTGTGCCCCGACCAAAGGCTGCTGTTGCACAGAGTTGCTAACTATGGGCAGAGTGTTGTCTGACGGTGATATTCGAAGCATATTTTCCACAAGAACACTCTTGAAATAGTCAATTGTCAAGCCACGTGGTGACTGAAACAG
Source organism: Allobates femoralis (assembly GCA_033576535.1). Taxonomy (NCBI): domain Eukaryota; kingdom Metazoa; phylum Chordata; class Amphibia; order Anura; family Aromobatidae; genus Allobates; species Allobates femoralis. Next base: position 6,271 of record JARQOC010002356.1, read on the forward strand.
CAGTGAGGTGAATTTATCTTTATAACGTGGGTCCAGAAAGGTGGCCAACCAGTAGAGGTCGTTGTGCAATATGTTAATCACTCGTGGGTCTTCTAGCAGACAAGTCAACATGAAGTCAGCCATGTGTCCTAAGCTGCATAGAGTCATGTCTTCAGTGTCCTCAGAACGATGTTCAATACCCATTGTATCCGCAAAGTCTGTCTCCGCCTCCTCCTCTCCAGGCCACCCATGGTGGACAGACACAAAGCTGGGGTTCTGAGTACCATCTGGGTTGACATCGGCACCAACAAAAAATGAATCCTCTTCATCGTCTTGCTCCTGTTCCTCCTCAGGAGCCATTGTTGCCTGGTCATACTGGCTTTGCTGGCTAGGTACTGCGCTGTTTAAATCTGGCTCCATAGCCATCTGCTGGGCTCTCAATGCTTCATTTTTCTGATTAATGAGGGACTCTTTCAGCAGACACAGCATGGGTATAGTGACACTGATGATGGACTGATCACCGCTCACCAGTTTTGTGCAGTAGTCAAAATTATCAAGAACCTCAGATGTGTCAGCGATCCACACCCACTCCATTGTACTAATATGTCGTGGCTGACTGCCGGTCTGACGGGCATGTTGCAACTGATACTCGGATATTGCCCTCTGCTGCTCATTGATCCTCGATAACATATGGAATGTAGAGTTCCATCGTGTCGGCATGTCACAAATGAGTCTGTGGTTGGGCAAATTCAATTGCTTTTGAAGCAATGAAAGTTTTCCAACCGCTGTTGACGAATGACGAAAATGTGCACAAACTCGACGCACCTTCTCCAGTAGGTCACATAGCTCTGGGTATGTACGCAGGAATTTCTGCACTACCAGATTCAGCACGTGAGCCATGCAAGGGACGTGCACAAGGTTTCCGAGCTTAAGTGCAGCCACTAGGTTACGACCATTGTCGCTCACCACGAGACCGGTCTGGAGTTGGAGTGGGGATAGCCACTCATCTGTCTGTTCCTTCAGACCTTTCAACAGCTCTACTGCAGTGTGCGGTGTGTGACCTAAACAGATCAGCTTCAGCAGAGCCTGTTGGCGTCTTGCTGAAGCACTGCAGCAAACCTCCCAACTTGGCCGTGATGTTGAGGGCAATTGAGGATTGGTCGAGGAAGCGGAAGATGGGGTAGTGGACATATAGGATGATGCAGAGACCCTGAATGAGGTTGTGCCAGCTATCCGTGGCGTGGGTAGGATGTTTGATGTAACACTAACATCGTTTGGCACACTCTCCACAACGTTGATCCAATGCGCGGTGAGCGAGATGTACCGGCCCTGTCCTGAACTGCTTGTCCACGTGTCCGTAGTAAGGTGTACTTTCCCGGTTACAGCGTTGGTGAGGGCACGCTTGAGGTTGTTAATGACATGCTCATGTAACGCGGGGGACGGCACAACGTGAAAAGTAGTGGCGGCTTGGAACCGAGTAGCGTGGTACTGCCACAGCCAAAAGCTCACGGAAAGAGTCTGTACCCACAAGCCTAAACGGCAACATCTCGACTGCTAACAACTTAGCTATCTGGGCATTTATTTTTTTGGCTAATGGGTGGGAAGAGTGGTATTTCTGCTTCCTTTCGTACAGCTGTGTCACTGATAACTGTAACGATGTTGCTGACCGACAACTGTCTGCACTCGTGTTCAGTCTCTCTGCAACCGCTGCTTGTGATGAGTACATATGAGCTGGACCAGCTTCAGCAACACTTGATTGTGACGGACGTATCTGAGTTACCGTCGCAGTCTTTGGGTCAGATGACACTGTTGTGGAAGGCTGCACTTTTGACCACTGAATAGGGTGCTGACCAGCCATGTGCTTCCGCATACTGCTGGTGCTCTGGTTTCCTTTCCCGTGGCCTCTGCTGAGCCTTGCATGGCAGATGGTACAGATGACCACATTTTCTTGAGAAGGCCCATCTTTAAAAAATTTCCACACAGTGGCTGACCGACCTCTAGGCTTGACTGTACTCCCTGAGGGATTACTGAGGCCCACATTTGAGACATTTTGTCCACCAGTTGACAAATTTTGAGCCACAGTGGACACATTTTGGGCAACAGTGGTGACTCTTTGAGTTCTGGTGGGAGGAGTCGGCCTTGCTGCCTTTGTTGGTGGGACATACACACTTTCTTCCTCCGTGCTGCTCTGCTGGCTCTGCATCGCAACATTCCACGTGGGATCAGTTGTCTCATCATCAACCCCTTCCTCTTCTAAATCTTCCCGATAACAAGATAGATTTTGCTCCCCAGATGACAAGTGTGTCACTGTCTCATCATCATCCTCCAACTCCTGAGACGGTCTAAGACTTTGCTGAAAGACACGTTCATGTGGCCGGGGTGTCTCTAAAACTTGTCCATGAATGGACAATTCTTCATCAAGTATGTCATCTACTACGGAGTCTGGCAAACCGGATTCATGTAAAGGATTATATGTACCAAATAAGTCATCTGAGTGACCCATGTCTGTGTCAACATTTTCATGGGGCTGCTGTTGGTCTGAGGAACTGTGAAGAGGTTGTGGATTAGATGACCCAGCATGGTATGTACCAACAGTAGATACAGTGCTCAAGGAACCTTGAGTGCTGCAAGAACCTGTTGTTGAGGTCTTGTCTGCCAGCCAAGACGTTAGATGCTGTTCGTCTTCCGGCCTCAATACTCGTTTACTTTCCTGACGGGGAAAGTTAGACAGGAGGAACGATCGATCAATCCTCGTCTGTCTGCCCGAACTGGTGGATAGTTGGCCACGACTACCAATGCCTGTACCTCGTCCCTGTCCCTTAGCAAGACTTTTTTTGTGATTTGGTTTTTTGTGTGACATTTTGTAATTTCTGGTGGCTTGTAAAACAAGTAGCAGGTACTATTTCGTGAAAGGTACACACTAGAGGCTAAGATATTTTTAGAGAGATGGAAGGTACCGTGCGAGCTGCAGGCAGGACACCGTACAGCTACGCACTGGCACAGGAAAAAATTGTTTAGTACGCAGAAGCAGGCACACTTAGGCTGCGGTGCTGGCTGCGTGCAAGTTTACAAGTACCGTGCGAGCTGCAGGCAGGACACCGTACAGCTACGCACTGGCACAGGAAAAAATTGTTTAGTACGCAGAACCAGGCACACTTAGGCTGCGGTGCTGGCTGCGTGCAAGTTTACAAGTACCGTGCGAGCTGCAGGCAGGACACCGTACAGCTACGCACTGGCACAGGAAAAAATTGTTTAGTACGCAGAAGCAGGCACACTTAGGCTGCGGTGCTGGCTGCGTGCAAGTTTACAAGTACCGTGCGAGCTGCAGGCAGACACCGTACAGCTACGCACTGGCACAGGAAAAAATTGTTTAGTACGCAGAAGCAGGCACACTTAGGCTGCGGTGCTGGCTGCGTGCAAGTTTACAAGTACCGTGCGAGCTGCAGGCAGGACACCGTACAGCTACGCACTGGCACAGGAAAAAATTGTTTAGTACGCAGAACCAGGCACACTTAGGCTGCGGTGCTGGCTGCGTGCAAGTTTACAAGTACCGTGCGAGCTGCAGGCAGGACACCGTACAGCTACGCACTGGCACAGGAAAAAATTGTTTAGTACGCAGAAGCAGGCACACTTAGGCTGCGGTGCTGGCTGCGTGCAAGTTTACAAGTACCGTGCGAGCTGCAGGCAGGACACCGTACAGCTACGCACTGGCACAGGAAAAAATTGTTTAGTACGCAGAACCAGGCACACTTAGGCTGCGGTGCTGGCTGCGTGCAAGTTTACAAGTACCGTGCGAGCTGCAGGCAGGACACCGTACAGCTACGCACTGGCACAGGAAAAAATTGTTTAGTACGCAGAAGCAGGCACACTTAGGCTGCGGTGCTGGCTGCGTGCAAGTTTACAAGTACCGTGCGAGCTGCAGGCAGGACACCGTACAGCTACGCACTGGCACAGGAAAAAATTGTTTAGTACGCAGAAGCAGGCACACTTAGGCTGCGGTGCTGGCTGCGTGCAAGTTTACAAGTACCGTGCGAGCTGCAGGCAGGACACCGTACAGCTACGCACTGGCACAGGAAAAAATTGTTTAGTACGCAGAACCAGGCACACTTAGGCTGCGGTGCTGGCTGCGTGCAAGTTTACAAGTACCGTGCGAGCTGCAGGCAGGACACCGTACAGCTACGCACTGGCACAGGAAAAAATTGTTTAGTACGCACAACCAGGCACACTTAGGCTGCGGTGCTGGCTGCGTGCAAGTTTACAAGTACCGTGCGAGCTGCAGGCAGGACACCGTACAGCTACGCACTGGCACAGGAAAAAATTGTTTAGTACGCACAACCAGGCACACTTAGGCTGCGGTGCTGGCTGCGTGCAAGTTTACAAGTACCGTGCGAGCTGCAGGCAGGACACCGTACAGCTACGCACTGGCACAGGAAAAAATTGTTTAGTACGCAGAAGCAGGCACACTTAGGCTGCGGTGCTGGCTGCGTGCAAGTTTACAAGTACCGTGCGAGCTGCAGGCAGGACACCGTACAGCTACGCACTGGCACAGGAAAAAATTGTTTAGTACGCAGAACCAGGCACACTTAGGCTGCGGTGCTGGCTGCGTGCAAGTTTACAAGTACCGTGCGAGCTGCAGGCAGGACACCGTACAGCTACGCACTGGCACAGGAAAAAATTGTTTAGTACGCAGAACCAGGCACACTTAGGCTGCGGTGCTGGCTGCGTGCAAGTTTACAAGTACCGTGCGAGCTGCAGGCAGGACACCGTACAGCTACGCACTGGCACAGGAAAAAATTGTTTAGTACGCACAACCAGGCACACTTAGGCTGCGGTGCTGGCTGCGTGCAAGTTTACAAGTACCGTGCGAGCTGCAGGCAGGACACCGTACAGCTACGCACTGGCACAGGAAAAAATTGTTTAGTACGCAGAACCAGGCACACTTAGGCTGCGGTGCTGGCTGCGTGCAAGTTTACAAGTACCGTGCGAGCTGCAGGCAGGACACCGTACAGCTACGCACTGGCACAGGAAAAAATTGTTTAGTACGCAGAAGCAGGCACACTTAGGCTGCGGTGCTGGCTGCGTGCAAGTTTACAAGTACCGTGCGAGCTGCAGGCAGGACACCGTACAGCTACGCACTGGCACAGGAAAAAATTGTTTAGTACGCAGAACCAGGCACACTTAGGCTGCGGTGCTGGCTGCGTGCAAGTTTACAAGTACCGTGCGAGCTGCAGGCAGGACACCGTACAGCAACGCACTGGCACAGGAAATTTTTTGTGGAAAAATGGCACCAAAATTATTAGGTAGACTAGTGCCAAAAATAAGAAAAAGCTTAGGATTACAGCTCTGCGGAAAGCTGGGTGAACTAAGCTCTGAGGATGGTGCTGGATTCACTGTAAGGCTGCTCCTATCTCCCCTTCCTTACAGTCCTGTACAGCAATCCTCCGTCCTGGTAGTTCTGAAAAGAACTTTTGGGTTATGTGTGAGGAATCTTGACTCCTACACTGCGTCCTGTTAGTTCTGAAAAGAACTTTTGGGTTATATGTGACTCCTACACTGCCTAACTGTCCCTAGATCTGCTCCAAGTCTCCCTGCACTAGGTCAGCTCTTCTCAGCAATGTGCCCAAAATGGCGGGGGCAAGCCTTATATACTGCCTTGCCTTGTCATAGATGACATAGGCATCACGATGGACAGCAGCCAATCATAGTCCTGACACAACCAAAGCTGCTATGCCATTACTGACTATGATTGGCTATCTTCACAAGTTTTCTGACCTAACACGCAATGCTGACTAGTAACATAAAAGATTCTGGATTCGCGAGTCCCGAATAGAGAATACAGGACTCGGAATCGCAGACTCGCTAGGATTCGGACTCGTAGACTCGCTCAGACTCGCTGCTGTTTGGGGAGATTCAAGCTATATAGCGATGTGATAGAGCGAGTCTAGCGAGTCTAGCGAGTGAGAGAAAGTAAACTATGACAAAACTAAGATTGCCATTCACTTGCATTGGACTCGTTACTGAGCGAGTATTCGCTAAAAGACTCGCCGATTCCCGAGTCCAGCGAGTCCCTTAAGAATCGCCGAGTAACGAGTCCTAGCGAGTAGACTCGCTCATCCCTAGCAGTTACATATGGATTTTTGACCTGACAGATTCCCTTTAAAAATCATGTCAATTGCCAGAAAGGGTCAAGCAAGAAATACGGAAGGCGATTATTTTTCCTTTTAGCTATTAAGGCTGATTGTGCTCAAAGAGCTTCTCAAAAATGTGATTGTTTATCTTGTCAGCGCAATATCATGCAAGGATAGAACAATATAATTTCCGCATACTGCAGCTGTGGATTTTGATATAACATTGTATATGATGGGGCAATGTTTTTATTAGCCTTAGCTGCAAGTTCCAGTTCACTAATTAGATGTTATTTGCCATGTTCTCTGTTGATACTAACAGCTTGGTTTCTCATTACAGTGAAAATGTTTATAACATTTCCTCCAAACAGGTAATAGAATAAGAGATATTAATTGCAAAACAATCCCACTGCAATATGTTTTAAATATTACATTTATTTTTATATTTCTTGCCAGGAATCAAATTATAATGTTATTATCATTTTCCAGAGCATGCCGAGGTTATTTAGTATAAGAATGAACAAGCGCATGTTAATATCCATTTTTAAAGGGGATCTGTAAGCTTTTTCTGTAAAGGTTTTTTTTTGCTATGTAATCTGAGAGCAGCATGATGCAGGGACAGAGAATCTGAGTTCAGCGATGTATCACCTACTGGTCTGTATAACCCTGCACACTCCAATGATTGGTAGCTGTTAGTGTACACATTCACAGAAAGCTGCTAATCAGTGGTAAGGAAGGGGTTATACAGAGCAGTTGACTAGGAGACACAATATTCCTGTAGTGATAATCTCTAGCTGATAAATAATTAATGATACTGAAATCAGGCTCTCAGCCCCTACATCATGTTGCTATCAGAATATATCAGCAGGATTTTGCTATGTAATCTATTTATTAGCAACATTTTACTACACATAGCTATCAGGCCATTATGCTGTGATACCTATGGCTTACTGTATGGTATTAGGACTGTGATGGCACTTTCCAGGGCACCATAGGGAGAAAACTGCTTTAATATTCTGTTTAGTTAGAATTGCTTTATTCATATTGTAAAACAATTTCAGCCACCCACTTTTCCCCTATCATGGCAGAGAAATACTATTAAAACTGTGGTGTCTTGGTCCTAATTGCTTACGGTAATCTAAAGTGCTCCACAGTCAATCTCGCGTCCATCACTTTTGTCACTTGTCACGCTGTGGCAATTATACCCGTCACACATGCCATAATGGGAGTCAATGGTGCTAGACCATTAGACTGCAAGTCCTTTATTGATGGATCTATTCCATTACACTGGCTGCCTCTGTCCTCTGAAGCACAACCGTGGTCCCCTCTGTACTATAATTCTATACCTCAGGGCGGAGCTCACACAAATGCTGCTCTCTTCTGTCTGGTCACCTTTCATTTTTATGGCTCTGCTCACACACCTCTCGTCCCATTCACTCAGTCATGTTTCTGCTGGTCTTTGGTCTCTTGGTTCTGCTTCAGGCCACTTGTCTCTGATATCTCAGTTCTGGTTCTCGACTCTCCTCTATGGTCTCTCAATTCTGGTTCAGGCTACTGGTCTCTGATATCTCGGTTCTGGGCCTGGACTTTCCTCCCTGGTCTCTCAGTTCTGGCTGTGGCCAATAGTCTCTGGTATCTTGCTTTTGGTTCTGGCCACTCATCTCTGGCATCTCGCTTCTAGTTTTGGTCACTCATTTCTCTCTTAGTTTGATCACTCCTCCTCACCCTCACTCAGGATGAGGCTTCGCTTCCCTGCACTGGACTGCTTGTAATTGCAGCTATAATCCAGCTCAGTTGTCTGGCATCAACTCCACCTCATCACTGCCCTCGTGGGCCTTTTATAATTTGTAGCTGACACAGCTGTCCCTTGACCTGGTGTCCCTTACTACCTCTTCCTCTCTGGATTGTATAGCTTGGCTCTTCAGTTCCTGTTGACATAGTTCTCTCTCTTCCTTATGCTTTTTAACCAGCCAATGTCGTTTGTTTTCAGGGCTCTGTAATGCACTAACTCCATCTTCTTACAGACAGGAACTCTGATATTCTTGAATAGAGTTTGGCCAGGCAGACGGGTTCAACCTTCTTTTAAGCTGTATTGAACAATTAGATAAGATTCCTATAAAGACCTTAGCTATTCCATCTCAATGTTCCACACAGCTAGCTGTCAAATTTAATGGAATAGATATCTGTCTGCAGCTTATTTCGAATCACGGGTGCAATATGTGTGTTCAAGGTCCTGTTATCCTGAGTGCCGGAGTAGCTCCAGATTAATGCCATAGTTGTGCCCACATCTCATACGTGTTTAACAATCTGCCTTACATTGGATGAACAAACACATTCCGCCTTTTTGTATGCTCGTATAACTGTCAGAAGAATTATTTTTTTCTTTGAAGAGTTCAGTAATGAAACATTGCTAGAAGAAAAATGAGATTGACCTGTAAAAGAAGGACGTTATAAAGATGACTGTTGTTCATAGCTACTGCTCTACAGAAGTAGGGATTATTCTTAAATACAGGAATTATTAGTGATGGAATAAGGTTATATAAATCCAAAAAGTGATGTGCTTTACATGAAATCATGGTGGCAAAGGATTGTTAGTGAAATTTGGAGATAATACCTACTTTTCATGGAATCATTCAGATGGGCTGCTACAGGTTGACTTGAGGTATTTTTTTATATATGTCAGGGATGAGTTTTGATTTAAATGGAGTTCTAGGGAGAAAATGCGCTATACATGGAGTGAAAAGGTAATTTGCTTTTTGTAGGCCTAGGGGAATGAAGGTTTATGTAATTTTATGTGCTGATAGAGTGATGATGAATTATACATGGAGTTAGTGAGTTGCTGTAAGGGGCAGCAAGTAGTTGATGGGTCTCATAGAGTCAGGGAGGTGATGAGCTATAGATGCATTCAATGTTAATTGTAACGCTTACAGGAGTGAGTGTGGGGGAGTGGACCTACTGGGCCACAATACTGGCTCGACCTGTAGGGGCTTGACTAAGTGACTAACCTCACCAGCAGAGGCTCTAGTGAAGATGAGGTAGACTTGTACTGGAAGGTAGTCACTAGGTGCCACTCCAGGGAGAGATAGTACCGCGAGAGTTAGCCACAGGGTTTGGAGATGCAGGCACAAGCATGGGTGTAAGCAGACACAGTCTCTAGCTCAGTCAGGTGCATACTGGATGACTGTTGCAGACAGGTGCAGAGGTTGCAGCAGGTAAGGCTGGTGATGCTATAGCAGGCTGTTAAAGCAGGTACGGGTGGAGCAGTGGGTATGGCAAGCATGACTGGTACAGTGGGTATGGCTGGGTATGGTGCAATGGCCAGGTTACTCAGCAGCAGGGCCAGAGTTCAGTTCACAGTAGCAATGCCCAGCAGCTGTGGTCCTAACAGCACATATAAAAGGGGATAGTATTAGGGTCCTCTCACATCAGCGTTTTCGCTTATGTGCGTCCAATCCGGCAGGTGGCGCCGCATCTGCCAGATCGGCCGCACTTGTGTCTGGGTCCGGCAAGCTCCATGCATTGTCTATCGGGCTTGCGGTCCGGTGCGGCAAGTGCGTTTCTGCCAGACACAGCAGATCCTGCACTTCCAGCCGCGAAAAAAAAATGCTGCTCACCGCATTTTTTTTCGTGGCCACAACTGCATCAAGTGTCGGATCGCGGCAATACCGCACTTGCCGCAAGCCCCATAGAGGATGCATGGGGTACAACGCAAGTGCGGCTGTTAGGCGGCAATTGCGGCAGATACGGTTTTCTGTCCAGATCTGCTGGATCCGGTCAGAAACGCAGATGTGAAAGGAGCCTTAGGGATAAAGTTTGTTTGTGATGCAAATTGGTATAAACAGCAAGATGTGGCTGGCCCTGCACAGGATCCCTGGGAGATAGGTGGTGAGAGCAGTGCAGGTGGTTAAAGCTGGCCAACCAGGGACCCTAGGCTTGGAATTTTCCAGGCTTCACTGGATAGACTTGGATCTGATGTTTTGAAGTGCCATAGTAGAAGCACCCTCCTTCAGTGCGACGATCCTACAGGTGAAGCTTTGCCATGTTCATACAGTCCACCTCCATGCATTCAGGTGAAGCAGTAGTGGTAGCGGGCCATGATATGATGGATCTCTGAAAGAAGGGACCCAAACGTATTGACCTCCTAACTCGGTTCATCTCTCTGGAGCGTTCTTGGAACCTGAGATTTATGCAGATAGCCAGGGATACCAAGTCTTCCAGTAAAGAAGCAACGTCTCAGCCAGCCAGTTCATCTTGGATTGCTCCAGACAGTCCCTACAAGAAAGCAACCACCAGAGCCTTATTATTCTAGCCTAGCTTAGAGGACAGGGAGCTGACAGCATATTGGCCTATAATGAGTGTTCCCTGGCGAAGTCTAAAGAGTGACAATGCTGCAGAGGAAACTTGACCTGGCTAATTGAACATCATGCGGAACGCTGACAGGGAGGTTAGCATGTTAGAGACTACTGGATCGTTTTTCTCCTAGAGCAGATTTATCCAGGCCATGGCCTCTTCTGCCAGATGTAACATTAGGAAGGCCACCTTGGCCCGATCTGAGATGAATACTGTGGGCATGACAAAAATCAGGAGAGCACTTGTTTATAAAGCCTCAGCATTGTTTGGGGTCATAGTCAAACCACTGAGGAGCAGCCAGGCGAGGGCCGGAACCAGGAGTTGGATTTATTGCTGGAATTCGTGCTACAATCTGAACAGGTGGAGCAACAGTTGTCATGGCATTCAAGTGAGAATCCATTGACTGCAAGAAGTCCAGCATTCGGCCTTTCCATTGATGGGTTAACTCCTGTTGCAACCATGCAAGGTGGGTGGAACTGGAGCCTGCAGGATCCATGACGTGGGCATACTGTAACACTTGAAGGTGCGAGTGTGGGGGAGTGTATCCACTTGGCCACAGTAAAAGCTTGACTAAGCAACTACCTAATCCTCACTAGAGCCTCTTATAGTGAGGTTAGGCTTGTGCTGAAAGGTAGCCTCCGGGTGCCACTCCAGGGAGACATGTGTAGCGCCCAGCTTCGGGGGACTCGGGTGTCAGGCGGCAAGGGTTAACTCTCCTGTTGTCATGGGGAATGGCGGTCGCGCCTGACGCCGTGTCCTGGGGTATCTTTTAAAAGGAGGGTGATATTTACAGGGGACGATTTACAAAGTTTGTTGTCGTGACGCCACCTGTAGTTTCTGCTGATTTGCACTAGCGCCGCCACAGTCCGCCGGAGGTAGATGGTATCGCGACTAGGATGGTGAAGTCCTCCACAGGTAGGACTGGGACCTCCGGGGCAGCGTTCCTGCAAGGAAACAAGTTCATGCAAAGAAAGCAAGCCGAGTCCAAAGTCACTGTCCCTCCGGGTACTTTACTAGTGGAACAAATAGCACGATCTCCTGCTGGGCGCTCAGAACAAAGTTACAGTGCTTTACTCCTGATGGTGTGAGGACAGGTAGCTGAATGGGTGGCTCCAGGCAGATCTTAGGTGGTATGGGGGGAATCCTTGGTGTGTGCCTTTCCTGCTCCCCAGTGGTAGTGTGAAGTCTGATTCCTTAAAGCCAACCTGACCTCCTTCTTTCTCCCTCCTTTGCTCCTGTCGGATAACCTTCTGCTGGCTGACCGCTGAACCATCAGGTGTGCCTGGTACCCTCTCTTGGTCGCTCAGGTGCCCGAGAGAAGTGTAGACTCCGCGGGTCTCCAGATTCTCTGTGGTCCTAATGTATCCCACAGGTGCGGGCTCCAGTGCCTGGTAAGCTTTCGGGGCTGAACCTCCTCAAGTTCTTTCTAACTCCCTCCTGGCTGTCTGCTCCTGGGATCTGTCCTCAAGCTCTCTCCTTCTCTTCCATCCCTCCTGGTCCCTCAGCTGAGAGACCCTAAGCGCTCGCACTTAGAGGCAAAGACCTCCTTGTTCCCCCTAGAGGGGATTTTATTCCCTCCCGGGTAATCTCCCACCGTGTGATCTAGTGTGGGGTGCTGGTTAATGGGTTCCACCCACCATCCTATGATCCACCCGCAGCTGGAGTATCTACACCTCTTTTATGGGTGCAGTACCCCTCTGTGACACTTGCTTGGCGGGGCACCACATACCCCCTTGATGGAATATACTCGTCCGCGAGTATTTGTACCTGTTTACCGGGCAGTGAAAACCATTTTAAATTCATCAACATTAACGGTAACTATTTACAATTAAGCACATTTAGATTTCTTTCCATTACTGGGAGGCACTTTCTTAAAACGTTTCACATTTACACACAACAATGCAGTAGTTGGTTACTAGACCTCACAGTCCTCGGATCAAGTTCTTACTCTCCGGTTGTACTAACTGCATATGAGACAGTACCGGTCCCCGTCGGGCCCAGTTAATAATAACTATGCGGCCCAGCGTTAATGTATTGTCCAGCACAGTCCAGTGTGTATTATCACCGCTGGGCCGCTGCTCACACAGCACACATCATCAAGTAAAACAGGGGAAGAAAAGTTCAAAATAAAGCAAAGTCTCTAAGTCTTCAGCCAAAGACAACACTTAAGGGGACACTCATCATTCTTGGGGCTTACAAAAGGAAAATAAAAGGGACATGGTTGCTGGAGGGGGCTATATACAGGGCAATGTCTCAACGCGGGAGTCTCTTGCAAAATACAATGTCTATGGTTTTTAGAGGGGGTTATCTGCGCATCGGGAGATCCGTATTGCGAACCAGCCTAAAGGGCCGGGGTGCTGCTCATACGTGACCTGTTCACCTCTATATAAGTCTCAATTCAGGTGTCTTCTACGCAGATATGACTCCACATCCCGCCGGGAAAAAAATACGTCATCCATAAGTCTGGCTTCACGTAAAAATCCCCAACCATCTTCCTGGTAAACGGAGATGACAGTTCCTAAGCGGCGAAGTTCCAATGGAAGTGGAGGCTGGGCTCTTGCTTCTTTTCGGAGTCGCCTGTTTGCCTGTTCTCGTTGGTACCATTCCTCTCTTCTTTTCTGTCTCACCTCTTGGTCCCTCTCATCCAAAGCTGGCTGGGAACGCTGTAGTGACTGATAATGTGGGGGTGTTGAGTTGCCTGTTGGGACTCGCGGTGCAACTCGTGTCTCCGCTGAGCCAATATGGCGGGGGCTCCTCGCTGCTGCCGCTGCCACGCTGTCCACTACGCAGCTTCTGGGGTGCTCCATCCTTAGGCTCCCTCTGCGTCCTCCGGTTCGTCGTCGGTGTCGTCATCATATTCCTCCTCGACTTCGATGCTCGGTGTGGTGGGGGATGTCCATGCTGCCTCCAGCCGGAGACAACTGCTGGCCCGGGACGGTGGTGAAGTCGGGGGTTCTGTTTGAACTAACGTGTCCTGGGTCTGGACGGGTGGTGTCAACAGGTGGCAGAGAGGCACGGTAACTCCACAACTGCGCGTTCAGCCACTGCAGCCTCTCGCGTCTCGCGGGTCCGCTCTCATGGAGGACAGTTCATACGTTCGCTCCGCGCTCCATCGCCGCCACACCCACGCAAGGGCCTTTCCATCTCCTGGTGGAGCCGTCCAAAGGCATCCATCCAGTAGTCGGCATCCCCCTCTAAGTTCAAGAGGGACGCCGCTACCGAGTCGCCCTGGTCGGCTCAAGTTTGCTCCTCAAGCTTGCGCACAATGTCTCTCCACCGGGGTGCCGCCATGCTGCCGGGTATAAAGGAGCCTTGTTGTTTCTGTCCTTCTCTTCCAGTTTGTCTTCTTATGGGAGGCCTTTCCCGCGGAACTTCCTGTGGGCCACCCCCTGATTGATTATGGCCGCCCTGATTGCCATCACTTTTTGGCGCCTCTGTCTAGGCCCTCCTTATTCTAGGCACACCACCGGGCCTGCACATGGCATTCAGTACATGGCTACGGCACCATCTTGGGTCCCCCTGCAGTAATGGCGGGAACCCCATTTTTGGGCGCCAAGCAATGGCGGAAAAAGTTTGTTTTAAGTCCAAGTTAAAGGTGCACAGTACCCAGTGGTACCGGGTACAATATTCTGTTTCTGACGCCAGAAAAAGATACACTGTAGCACCCAGGCTTTGGGGTACTCGGGTGTCAGGCGGCAAGGGTTAACTCTCCTGTTGTCATGGGGAATGGCGGTTGCGCCTGACCCGTGTCCTATGGTATCTTTTAAAAGGGGGGTGATAGTTACAGGGGACTATTTACAAAGTTTGTTGTCGTGACGCCACCTGTATTTCTGGTGATTTGCACCAGCGCCGCCACAGTCCGCCAGAGGTAGATGGTATCGCAGCTAGGATGGTGAAGTCCTCCACATGTAGGACTGGGACCTCCGGGGCAGCGTTCCTGCAAGGAAACAAGTTCATGAAAAGAAAACAAACTGAGTCCAAAGTTACTGTTCCTCCGGGTACTTTACTGGCATTTGTATTAGTGGCATACAAAGTTACAGTGCTGTACTTCTGATGGTGTGAGGACAGGTAGCTGAACGGGTGGCTCCAGGCAGATCTTAGGTGGTATGGGGGGGGAAACCCTTGGTGTGTGCCTTTCCTGCTCCCCAGTGGTAGTGTGAAGTCTGGTTCCTTAAAGCCAACCTGACCTCCTTCTTTCTCTCTCGTTTGCTCCCGTCAGATAACCTTCTGCTGAACCTTCAAGCGATGCCTGGTACCCTCTCTTGGTCGCTCAGGTGCCCTGGAGAAGTGCAGACACTCTGCGGGTTTCCGGATTCTCTGTGGACCTAAAGTATCCCACAGGTGCGGGCTCCGGTGCCCAGTTAAGCTTTCGGGGCTGAACCTCCTCAAATTCCTCCTTGTTCCCCCTAGAGGTGATTTTATTCCCTCCCGGGTAACCTCCCACCGTGTGATCTAGTGTGGGGTGCTGGTTAATGGGTTCCACCCACCATCCTATGATCCACCCGCAGATGGAGTATCTGCACCTCTTTTACAAGTGCAGTACCCCTCTGTGACGCCTGCTTGGTGGGGCACCACACATGGTACCACAAAAGCTTATCCCAGGGTCGAGAATGCAGGCACGGGCGTAAGCAGGGACAGTCTCTGGCTCAGTTTTATGTGGATTGGATGGCTGGTGCAGACAGGTGCAGAGGTTGCAAAAGGTATGACTGGTGCAGATATGGCACACATGGCTGGTATAGTAGGTAAGGCTGAAGCAGTGGGTATGGCAGGTACAACTGGTACAGCGGGCATAGCTAGTGTAGCATGTATGGTCAGCATGACTGGTACAGTGGATATGGCTGGTACAGGGGATATGGAGGCATGGCTAGTACAGCAGGTATGGCTAGTGCAGCGGGTATAGTAGGCACGGCTGGTACAGCGAGTATGGCTGGTACTAGGAAACAGGCAGGAAACTGGTTGAAGGAAGACTTTAAGTCCATCTAGTTCAAACCATAGGACAGATGAGTTCCAATATTATTATTATTATTATTGTTTATTATATCGGATATTTGTCGTATAGCATTCAGTCTAATGTTAGTCTATGGGGCAGTGCTGATCAGCTAAAAAATTTATTTACAGCATGCTGCGACTGGTAGCATAGTCACATCATGTACACCCATTCAAGTCTATGGCTAAATGTAAAACATCGGACTCCACTTGGATGTTACCCAAGTCTAATTTACACCAGGACACGGACAATGGATAAGTTGGAGAAATTAAGTTCTCTGTCTACTCTGCACCTGTGATATGATTCTCTCAATCAAGAGAATTGGCTCAAAATCTGAGTGACAGTATTTTGTGATCCAAGTGTCATTTGCATAATTAGCCTGATTCTCTCTCATGAGAGAATCTACGCCATTTAACCAAGCGCTTAATCAAGAGTTTAATGAAGCACAATGTGCCAAACTCATTAAGAGGCGCATGCCACTAAATTAATTCAGTCCATCTTCTCTGTGGTTTCAGCCACCACTTTTCCTGAATTTGACAGGTGGATCCAACATGTAATATCGAGGCTCTATCCCCTGGAAAACTATTCTGATAAAGCTTTTTCAAACTGACATGAAAATAGCAAAGTTGCAAAATTCATGTCCATCTCGGTGTTGCTCACACATTTTGTGACTTTACAAAGACCTCTACTTTAATTTTCAAGTGTAAAAGCATTGATAAATTGGAATAATTTGACACAACTACTAGTGCGATGTGAGACAGCTGTTGGGCTGTTCACATTCTCTTGCCTCCACTTGAACCCCCACTCCAAAAAAAAGTATTCAAATAAGCTTTTTGGCGGATTCATAAACTTATTTCGCTCTGCAAAATGCAAATACATAAGTATTTGATCCCTTTAGCAAACAAGACTTAATACTTGATGACAAAGCTCTTGTTGGCAAGCACAGCAGTCAAAAATTTTTTTTTAGTTGATGATGAGGTTTGCACACATGTCAGGAATTTTGATCCATTCCTCTTTGCAGATCATCTCTAAATCATTAAGATTTTGAAGTTTGTTGCTTTGCAACTCAGAACTTCCTTTTTACATTTTGTATTGGATTAAGATCCGAAGACTGGCTAGACCACTCCATGACCTTAATGTGCTTCTTTTTGAGACACACCTTTTTTGCCTTGGCTGTATGTGTTGGGTCATTGTCGTGCTTGAAGACCTAGCCACAATCTACTTTTAATGTCCCTAGCGAACGGAAGAAGGTTGTCACATTTCATGGCTCCATCCATTGCCCGATTGATGCGGTGAAGTAGTCTTGTGCCTTAACAGAGAAACACCCCCAAACATAATCTTTCCACTCCCATGCTTGACAGTGGGGAGGGAGTTCTTTGGGTCATAGGCAGTATTTCGTTTCCTCCAAAAATGGCAAGTTGAGTTAATGCCAAAGAACTCAATTTTTTTCCGTTTGACCACAGCATCTTCAGCATCACTCCCAGAATCACAAAAGGTGTTCATTGGCAAACTTCAGACTGGACTGCACATGTGCCTTCTTGAGCAGTGGGATTTTGCAGCACTGCAGGATTTTAATCCATTACGGTGTAATGTGTTTACAAATGGTTTTCTTGGTGACCTTGGTCCCAGCTGCCTTGAGATCATTAATAATTTTACCTCCATGTAGTTTTTGACTGATCTCTCACCTTCCTCACGATCCTGGACACCCATGAGGTGAGATTTTGACAGTCAGGGCAAGGGATACAATTGTCATCAGCATGATCCAGAGGAGCAGAGTCATCATATCTGCTACTACCAGGATTTAGGATCTTTTTGAACTAAGCTGGCACGGATCCAAGTATCTTTGCCCTAGAGCTTGATAGAGGTGGCAATGGTCAGTTGTACTTTAAAATGTCTTCCTATATCTCCATCGATCTCTTTGTTTCTTTTGACCATGATCCAGTCTCCTTGGTGGCAGTGTGTATGTGCCGCTTATACAGATGAGGGTCTGAGATAAAGGAAATAACACAATTCTAAGTAACAATGAAATGTTTGTGTAACTTCAAACATATTTAGTGGAGGGAACCGTAGCTTGTAGCAGCTGTTGAAAATACAACCCTGTCTTAGGCTACGATCACACACTGCGCATTTTTTATTTTTGGTAAATATGTTTTTTATTAAACAAAAAGCATATATCACTTACATAACAAACATAATAAGTACTAACCCCAATTACAAATTGATGTTGTGATGCCCAGTACATATGCCATGCAATTAAAGTACATAGTATGTTTTGTCTTTAAACCTAAACAAGTAAAAGATTTAGGATAGAAAATAAAACCTTAAGAAAATATTTACAAGTATCCTCGTCAAGGCGAGGAATCGAGTCAGTAACTTAGTAAAACTCTTATGACATAACTAGCTGTGAGCCCGATGCAAATGCATCGGGTGTCTAGAATATGTTTATTGTTTTTTAAAGATTTTTAAATAATAATCGCATCATCAATAGCAATAATAATTAGCAATCGCATTATTATTAGCAGTAATAGCAGTATTAATGCTAATATTAATGCTATTAATGTATTATTAATGCTATTAATAGCATTAATAGCATTATTAATAGCATTAATAGCATTAATAATACAATTAATAGCATTATTAATAATGCTATTAATAATGTTTATTAATGCTATTAATACAATTAATAGCATTAATAGCATAATTTATTACATTAATAGCATTATTAATAGCATTAATAGCATTAATAATACAATTAATAGCATTAATAGCATTATTAATAGCATTAATAGCATTATTAATAGCATTAATAATACAATTAAATAGCATTAATAGCATAATTATTAGCATTAATAGCATTAATAATAGAATTAATAGCATTAATAGCATTATTAATAAGCATTAATAGCATTATTAATTGATTATAATACAATTAATAGCATTAATAGCATAATTATTAGCATTAATAGCATTATTATTAGCAGTAATAGTTATTTTTATTTTATTTATTTATTTATTTATTTTTTTATTTGTATTTTTAATTTTTTTTTAAGATTTTCGCGGCCGCAACCTGCCGCAAGTGCAAAACCCGCACTGCCGCACCTGTGCGGCAAATGCGGTTTTTCCACTTGCAGTAGGTGCGGTCGCTGGCGCCGACCAATTAGAAGCGCGGCTCGGGGGCAGCGACTCGCAATGGCCTCGCGCCATTGCTCGCGCTACCTGACCGTAAATCGTTTAAAGGGTCCTGTCACCCCCAAAACCACCTTTAAACCCCTATTAATATGCTCTAAGGGACGGGTTTTTAACACTTTCCCTACACTCCTTTTACTCCTATTTTGCACATAATCAAAGTGTATAAAAACGTTTTTAAGTACCCTCATTAGTGATGATAATGAGTGACTATGCATTAATAGTCAATCATTCAGGCTGCCCCTCTTCATACAATGACGCCTCCATGGGCGGGATCTTCATGAGAGTTTAAAATTGCAGCCCCCCCTGTGCGCCTCCCCCCCCTGTGGCTTGGTCGGCCGGCTTCAGCGTGGGCTGTATGACGCGATCCGCGTCATTTCCGGCGCCGGGTGACGTTTACACCCCGCGCCGCCTCTGTCAGCTTCAAAATGCGCACTGCGCATGCGCATGCGCAGTGCGGGAC
Organism: Allobates femoralis; assembly: GCA_033576535.1. Classification (NCBI taxonomy): domain Eukaryota; kingdom Metazoa; phylum Chordata; class Amphibia; order Anura; family Aromobatidae; genus Allobates; species Allobates femoralis. The sequence continues at coordinate 25,361 of JARQOC010002356.1, forward strand.
TTTTAAGCCAACAGCGGCGCCGGTGTAAATACGTCACCCGGGGCCGGAATGACGCGGATCGCGTCATACACCCCACGCTGAAGCCCGGCCCCATCACGCCTATGGAGGCGTCATAGTATGAAGAGGGGCAGCCTGAATGATGACTATGAATAGCATAGTCACCATTATATCACTAATGAGGTACTTATAAAAGTTTTTATACACTTTGATTTATGTGCATATAGGAGCTAAAAAGGAGTGTAGGGAAAGTGTTTTTATGCTCTAGGGACTGGTTTTAATAGGTTTAAAGGTATTTTGGGGGGTGACAGGATCCCTTTAACTTTGAGGGCCGAGCCTCTGGTTTCGAAATTTTTGGCCAGCGACTCGCAATTGGCCGCTTCGCGGCCATTGCTCGTACTCAGCCGCGCGAGCAATGGCCTCGCGGCCATTGCTCGCACAGGACAGCGACTGCATTGGCCGCTACGCGGCCAATGCTTCGCCGTGCTGACGTCACAGAGTGCATAGCCCGTCTTTTCGGGGCCACACAGAAGTGCCTAAAAGCAATTATATAGTAGATAGGTCGTCAAATGGTCTTACAACCTCCAATTAACCATCGACCTATATCCGCACAGGGGGGAAAATTAGGGGGGGGGTAAAAAGAGGGAAAAAAAAAAAAAGAGAAAGGTATGTAAAATACAGACTCATTTACTTATCAAAGAGAAGCAAAGACTGTCAATTGTATGGATTACCAGAGGACAACTGGGGAGAAATTCTCTTGAATGGGTTAGGGTCTAACTCATTATAGTTATTGGCGTCTTTTAAATATGATCCATTCAGACCAAGTGGCAGAAAAAGAGGGCAGAGTCTGAAAAAGTCCACCCCATATCTCTTCCAATCTAAAAAACAATTCCATCTTCCAAGAACCACTCGATGAGGAAGGCGGA
>JARQOC010002357.1:10000-26280 GCA_033576535.1 Allobates femoralis
CCAGCTGAGGAGAGGCAGTAGAACAGCTGAGGAGAGACCGTTGAACACCAAGGTCGAGTTGGAGGGTGGTATGAAGATATAATAAATATCTACTGCCAGAAGCCTTGAGTGCAGCTCCAATTTTTCTCTACTTTGATTGAATACACTGTGACGCACTTGCTGGTAGCAGGCACCGAGACGAGGCAAGTGAAGCAACAGGAAGTTCATCCTCCACCCCTCCAGGTCATGAGTTGATGATCAGCAACTCTGCAATGAGATCCCCAAAGTGAAAGGGGAACGCTGGAAAGGTTGGTGCTGGCCCAGACCCCTCTTCAAAACGTGATAGATATGACTCATGCTTAGGTGAGCTGAGGGGCGTGCCTGGGCTGGCTGCTCCCCGCCCCTCGGCTATAAATGGGTCAGCTGACATCCACCTGATGTCGCTGATTCAGTTCATTTCTGGACTGTGACCTGTTGTGAGCGGATCCAGAGCTGCTGTCTTACTCTCCACTGGAAGATGTTGGGTTCCGTGGTCCGTGGATGGAGGTAGGGGCTTATGCCTCGGGCTTCTCAGGAGTTAAGGACTTAGGCTGGTGGCTCGGACCTCCTCACCTTTAGAGGTACCTCCGAGATCAGGGCGAGTCAGGGACTCCAGTATCAGGGCCAGAGCAGGCTCCCATGACTCCCTATGCCCAGTTCCCTCCTACTTCTGGGCCCCCCGGCCCCCTCAGCGTGACACCTGCACAGCCCACTTGTCTACCAGGCCCGTCGGGTGCCATGAGGTACCCTTCTTTTTTTCTAACGGGCTCAACCCTGTTTAGTGATCTTGTTGGGGCTGCACATTCTGGACAGGGGAGTCGAGGCTATTAGATAGACCCACGACCTACCGGTGTTGACGGCTCAGTGATAGACTCCTGCACCGCGACTCGGAGCCGGTTCTTCATTGTGGACTAGGATTCCCCCGGACTGTAGAAGGTCCGGCACTGGGTCGCCTCCTTCCATCTGGGCCGCCATTCCTTTTAGGCGCCCTCCCTGGGGGTCCCCCTTAGGGCTTCATCCCTCAGACTAGACTAGATCTGTCTGTTAGTTTCCCGCTTCTCCTTACCCTAACTCTCCTCCCACCGGGACCGGTTACCCTGGTAATGGGTTGCCAATTGGTCCCCTAGTCCAGGTGTAGGGATGCCGGGATGAGAGCCTCAGGTTGACGTTACACTCCCCAATGACAGAAATACCACACACTCTGATGTGGGTGCAGTACCCCTACTGTGGCGAACTGACCAGTGGGGTGCCACATTGGCATCCTAGAGTGAAATTCATGGTGAAATTACCAAGAAAGAATTGACTTGCTGTGGATTAACCCGTTTACGACTAATGATGAGTATACTCGTCATGAAAAGATGTCAGTTCCCGCATCATGACGAGTATACTCGTCATGGCTTTGAACTGTCACTGCTTCTAAACGAACAGTGACAGTTCAATTCTAAAAGCTGTCAGTGACAGCTAAGGATCAGGGGAAGAGGTGTGGGGACCCTTGTTAACCCCCCCCTGCCCAGGACCCCTCCGATCGGCAGTGTAAAACTGAAACTGCCGATCGGAGCGATTCAGACAGATTTACCCCTCCAGGTCTGATTGGAGCTCTCCAATCAGATCTAGAGGGGCCGATCGGCGGGTGCCCTCCCCCTACTCAGCCCCCTCCCGCTCCAGGACACATGCGACCCCCCCTGGATCATATTTATCTGCCGGCGGGCTGCACACCCGGCGCACCCACCAGCCATCACCTAAGGCTCCAGCCCCTGCTCCATCCACCCCCCCATGTCCTGTCCCGCTCCCCCTGTGTCCAGCCCCCCCTGTGTCCGGCCCCCACCTGTGTCCGGCCTGCACCCCCCATACCCGTCCCACCGTCCACCCGCCCTCCTTCTCTCCTCCAGGCTGCTTTCTTTTCTGCCGGCGGGCTCATGCGCCTGCCAGTCCAGGTGCAGGACCCACTCCCCCTGCTCATACTCCCCCCCCCAGCTGGTACCCCATCCAACCCCCTGCCCCCCCCCAAGCCTCGCTCACCTATTCCGGCGGGCTGCACGAGCTGTCGGCCTCCGCTCCTCCTCTGCAGTCTCCGGTGTGGCCCTCCTCTTCTCAGGGGCTTCTCCCCCTCATCCATCGGTGGGTAAGTATGAATGAATGAATAGATGGATGGGTGGATGGATGGGTGGGTGGATGGATGGATGATGGGTGCGTGGATGGATGGGTGGTGCGTGCGTGGATGAACGTGCTTGGATGTGACGTGCGTGGATGTGTACGTGCGTGGATGTGTTTGGATGTGCGTGTGTGGATGTCAGCGTGCGGTGCGTGGATGTGTGCGTGTGTGGATGTCAGCGTGCGTGGATGTCAGCGTGCGTGGATGTGCGTGCGTGGATGTGCATGCGTGGATGTGCGTACGTGGATGTGTGAGTACGTGGATGTGTGCGTGGATGTGCATGCGTGGATGTGCGCGTACGTGGATGTGTGCGTGCGTGGATGTGCGTGTGTGGATGTGCGTGCTTGGATGTCAGCGTGCGTGGATGTGTGCGTGTGTAGATGTCAGCGTGCGTGGATGTCAGCGTGCGTGGATGTGTGCGTACGTGGATATGTGCGTGTGTGGATGTGCGTGTGTGGATGTGCGTGTGTGGATGTCAGCGTGCGTGCGTGGATGTGTGCGTGTGTGGATGTCAGCGTGCAGGGATGTCAGCGTGCGTGGATGTGCGTGCGTGGATGTGCACGCGTGGATGTGCGTACGTGGATGTGTGCGTGGATGTGCATGCGTGGATGTGCGCGTGCGTGGTTGTGTGCCAGCGTGGATGATGGGTGCATATGTGGATGGATGGGTGCAACAAGGGATCAAGTGTCCTCTTGTTATAGTCTCTGGGATCATAGTCATGGTGCACTGTATAACAGATCATTGTCATACCGTGCACCATAACTCTGACCCCCGAGACTGTAGGAAGAGGACACTTGATCCCTTGCTGCAGTCTCTGGATTGAGCAGAGGCGATCGAGCGTCGTGGGACCTTCGTTGTGGACTACGTCGGAGGCGATCGAGCGTCGTGGGACCTTCGTTGTGGACTACGTCGGATCTTTATAATAAAGATGGAGTCCGAATTTTGTTTGTGTTTTTTTTTCAAATAAAAAGATTTTTCTATGTGTGTATTTTCTGACTATTTACCAGAGATTCCTAATGGCGGGTCTAACATTGGCCCTGTATTATGAATCTCGGGCTTAGTGCCAGCTGCCAATAAAAAGCTTGCATTAACCCCTTTATTACCCAGTTTGCCACCGGCACCAGGGCAACTGGAAGAGTCTGGGTACAGCGCCAGAAAATGGCGCTTCAATGAATGTGCCATTTTCTGGAGCTGCTGCGGGCTGCAATTTGCAGCATGGGAGGCCCAGAACGCTTGGGCCACTCCATGCTGCGGATTCCAGCCCCCAGCTGCTTAGTTGTACCTGGCTGGACCAAAAATATGGCGGAGCCCCACGTCATTTTTTTTTCTTCTAGAGTTAGTTCTAGAAAAAAAAAAGGCTTTGCTGTATTTCTGGTTGCCAGCCAGGTACAATGAGGCAGCTGGAGGTTGGTGGCAATCCGTAGCTGCCAAGTTGTACCTGGCTGGACTAAAAATATGGCGGAGCCCCACGCCATTGTTTTCTAGAATTAGTCCTAGAAAAAAAATAAAAATGGGCTTCGCTGTATTTTTGGTTGCCAGCCAGGTACAATGAGGCAGCTGGGGGTTGCTGGCAGTCCGTAGCTGCCAAGTTGTACCTGGCTGGACCAAAAATATGGCGGAGCCCCACGCCATTTTTTTTCTAGAAGTAGTCCTAGAAAAAGAATAAAAATGGGCTTCGCTGTATTTAGATGCATAGTGAACACTTTGAACCCCAGGTGCTTCACAAATTGATCCGTAAAAATGAAAAAAGAAAATTTGTGTGAAAAAAAAGTACTTTTTCCTTCTTACGGATCAATTTGTGAAGCACCTGGGGGTTCAAAGTGCTCACTATGCATACAGATGCATTCCTTGGGGGGTCTAGTTTCCAAAATGAGGTCACTTGTGGGGGAGCTCCAATGTTTAGGCACACATGGGTTCTCCATATGCGACATAGTGTACGCTAATAATTCCAATTGTTAGCGGACACCATGTTGGGTACGGAGAGCCCTTGTGTGCCTAAACATTGGAGCTCCCCCACAAGTGACACCATTTTGGAAACTAGACCTCCCAGGGAACTTATCTAGATGGGTGGTGAGCATTTTGAACGCCCCAGTGCTTCACAAATTAATCTAAAAATGAAAAAATAAACTTTTTATAAAAAAAAAAGTACTTTTTCATTTTTACGGATTAATTTGTGAAGCACCTGGGGGTTCAAAATGCTCACCACCCATCTAGATAAGTTCCCTGGGGGGTCTAGTTGGCAAAATGGGGTTACTTGTAGGGGAGCTCCAATGTTTAGGCACACAGGGTCTCTCCAAATGAAACATGGTGTCCGCTAACAATTTGACTGAAAGATCAGCTCAAATTGTTAGCGGACACCATGTCGCATTTGGAGAGCCTCTGTGTGCCTACACATTGGAGCTCCCCCACAAGTGACCCCATTTTGGAAACTAGACCCCCCAGGGAACTTATCTAGATGGGTGGTGAGCATTTTGAACCCCCAGGTGCTTCACAAATTCATCCGTAAAAATGAAAAAGTACTTTTTTTCCATAAAGATTTTTTTTTTTTCATTTTTACAGATTAATTTGTGAAGCACTGGGGCGTTCAAAATGCTTACCACCCATCCAGATAAGTTCCCTGGGGGGTCTAGTTTCCAAAATGGGGTCACTTGTGGGGGAGCTCCAATGTGTAGGCACACAGGGGCTCTCCAAACCCAACATGGTGTCCGCTAACAATTTGACTGAAAAATCAGCTCAAATTATTAGCGGACACCATGTCGCGTTTGGAGAGCCCCTGTGTGACTAAACATTGGAGCTTCCCCACAAGTGACCCCATTTTACAAACTAGAGGCCCCAGGGAACTTATCTAGATGGTTAGGGAGCATTTTGAACCCCCAGGTGCTTCACAAATTCATCCGTAAAAATGAAAAAATACTTTTTTTTCCACAAAAATTTTTTTTAACCTACATTTTTTAATTTTCACATAGGGAACAGGATAAAATGGATCCTAAAAATTGTTGGGCAATTTCTCCTGAGTACACTGATACCTCATATGTGGTCATAAACCACTGTTTGGGCACACAGCAGGGCTCAGAAGGAAAGGAGCGCCATTTGACTTTTTGAATGGAAAATTAGCTCCAAAAGTCAAATGGCGCTCCTTCCCTTCTGAGCCCTGCCGTGCGCCCAAACAGTGGTTTATGACCACATATGAGATATCGATGTACTCAGGAGAAATTGCCCAACAATTTTTAGCATCCATTTTATCCTGTTGCCTATGTGAAAATGAAAGAATTGAGGCTAAAAGAACATTTTTGTTGGAAAAATTAAAATGACCATTTTTTCACTCCACTTTGCTTTAGTTCCCGTGAAGCACCTGAAGGGTTAATAATCATCTTGAATGTAGTTTTGAGTAGCTTGAGGGGTGCAGTTTTCGGAATGGTGTCACTTTTGGGTGTTTTCTGTCATGTACGCCCCTCAAAGGGACTTCAAATGTGATGTTGTCACAAAAATAATGGTTTTGTAAATTTTGCTGGAAAAATGAAAAATTGCAGATGAACTTTGAACCCTTATAATGTCCGAACGAAAAAAAATTTTTTTTCCAAAATTGTGCTGATGTAAAGTAGACATACGGTAAATGTTATTTATTAACTATTTTGTGTCACATACCTCTCTGGTTTAGCAGAATAAAAATTCATAATTTGAAAATTGCAAAATTTTCAAAGTTTTTGCCAAATTTTTGATTTTTTCACAAATAATCGCAAAAATTATCGACCTAAATTTAATACTAACATGAAGCCCAATATGTCACGAAAAAACAGTCTCATAATCGCTAGGATCCGTTGAAGCGTTCCAGAGATATTACCTCATAAAGGGACACTGGTCAGAATAGCAAAAAATGGTCTGGTCATTAAGCTGCAAAGTGACTCGGTCCTTAAGGGGTTAAAAATCCTCCCTGCATATTAATCTCTGTATGGCTATTTTTCTGCTGTATGTCGATGAGATTTGTTAGAACCTCTACTATTTGTTGATATTGTAATATTCAGCAGATTTTCTGATGACTAATCTGGATTCAAAATCTGCAACATGTTCGGTCAGATAAGTGTGAATACATCCTTATCGTATATGTAGTATAGTATACTGCAGGGGTCCCTAACCAGTAACTCAGGAGTCACATGTGGCTGGCGGCTCTCTGCCATCTTGGTGTGTTAGCATGAGGTCTAGCAAACTGCTATCAAGTGCAGGTCCAAAGATTGTAACTTTTGTGAGTAGCTTCATAGAAGAGCAGATTTGGATGGGGGTAGGAAGCCCCTGATCTTAGTATACTGCCTCAGTGTGACGTTTGTGAAAAAGCTTTGGCTTTCTATATACAGGTAATAGGGGTTCAATGTGTAGTGGCTCCCAACCCTCTCTCAGTGCAGAATGTGGCTCACAAGGTCAGAAAGGTTGGGGACTTCTGGCCTAGTGTATATATGTATATGCACTTATCTGTGTTTGCATCTGGGTCCTGAATGGTAGGAAACTTTTCCTACTGACTTGTATGAATATTAGGTTTCTTGGAATTACAGCGCACACGCGCTCTTTAGAGACCTCCTCGCAGACTCATAAAGAGCTGTAAAGAAATGTGGATTCTGAGCATCATAAATAAAGAAGGCAAATTGTCACGTAAATGGCTTGAAACTAACATCTGTGTTTTTTGTCTGCCTTAGGGAGGTACCATCTGCGCAATCCTGAAATGCATGTTTGATAAATATTTTATACATGGAGTAGGGTAGCTGCAAACATGCCAGGTGGAAGGCAGTTCTGTTATTGGTAGATGTAGAATATGAATAAGTATCTTAACTGATTGTAGATTTCAGCTTTCAGCAGAATAATTAACGTTTGGGCTTTGTGTGAGAATGTACTGTTTCACATGGGACATAGAGCAACCATTGCCTTCATTGTCACATCATGCAGGATACAGAAGAAATTACTCAAAAATCCTGAGGTTATATAGTACAGTCTTGAAAAGGAACGACAAACATATCAACAAACTGTAGCTGTTAACGCAGTGTCATATGTTGTCTACTTACCGTAACTCACCACAGCATAAGCCTGCAGCTGTTGTATACTCCAATACCTGTTCTTAACATCTTAAAGAACCACTCTAGTTTTATTTATTTTTAATTCCACCACTGGAGTGGGGCTTTAAATCTTAATACCTTGCCCCCTGTCTTATACTCAACCATGTGCTTTCACCATGGCTCCCGCTGGTCTCTGCCGATTTGTGACCTGCTGACAGCTTCAGACCCAGAGGTCACAAAGCAATACAACTCTATGAGAGCCTTAACACAGCCTCGTTCTGGCTCTCATTGAGTACTTGTAACATAACATATGACTTTTGGCCAGTCAGAAGTCACATTAACAAGTTGGTGCCATGGGACTGGAACCAAAAAAGCATAAAAACGTTTAAGGGTAAGTTTAATACTGGAGGCAGGAGACATACATTTTTTTATTTTATTTTTTTTTCAAACATCCTTTTTATTGGAAAATTTTCACTGTTACAATACAGATAATCAGACATGCAATAAAAGAAATAAAATAAACTGAGATGAGATAAAACCAAACAATATAGTAAGAAAAAAACAAAATCACACGTGCCTCCTTCTAATACATTCTAATATGAGTTATACACCTCCCATCGTTAGTTATTTTGGATTCTAACGCCTATTAACAGTTCAATCAATACCATTATGTTTTCCAGTTAAGCTCTTGTTTTTCTTATCATTGTTTTCGGCCTATCTTGTTGTACATGTTATTTTAATCGGCTCTTAATTTTCCCAAAGAACCCTCTATGTCCTTCAGTAGATACCAAGATGTATTCTTGAGTGGGCCCATAAATTCCCTAATCTCACTCCCGGTCATCATGTTTTCCAAGAAGCACCTCCACTTCTGCATGAAGGCAGGTGTCAGCCTTTCCCTATCTCTCAAAACCTCTCTTTTGTCTATCTCTAATGCTCGACGAAGGCCAAGAAGTACCTCGTCTTCTTTTGGAAGATCTGGGCGTAGTAGCCTTTTGGCCAGTAGTATTAACACATGTGGTAAATGTTTACCCTTTTTCGTCCCACCCATGTCAGGTAAATCTTGAAAAATCCAGAACCTGGTAGCCATCTCCTATGTGACATTGCAAATACGCGTAAGAAGATTTCTTATCATCTCCCAATATTGTTGGACTTTTTCGCAACTCCATAACCCATGGATCATATCTGTCAGATCTTGCGAGTATTTTGGGCATTGTATGAGTTTATCTGGATTGGCTTCTGTAGGCGGTATATTGAACCCACATATCAACCCATGAATGATTCTAAAATGTGAATCCCTCCATTGTTCATTTATCACATTACGGCTTACTTTCTCCCATCCTGCCAATATCTCCTCCTCTACCGATTAATTTAGTAAATATCTTCTCCATTTGGGGAATAATACGCCGGCTCCTGATGGTATCAGGACCTCTTTGAGCTCTCTGTATATATTTGATATATTTAAACATGAGCTATCTAACTCTATTAGCCGATCGCAGATGTTAGGACGTGCCTCTCTCGATACATCCCGTAATTTGTCCAAAATATGATATTTAATTTGCATGTATTGGAGTCCTTGAGATTTGTGCAGCCCAAAAGTGTCTATAATTTCCTGACTGTTCATCCATCTAAGTTCTTCTCTATGCAGTAGGTCTCCTATCCTCATTATTCCCTTCTGTTTCCATTCCCCAAATAACCTGTTCTGCCTTCCCGTTATAAAGTGTGGATATGCCCAAGGGTTTAAGTGTTTAGATATTCTCCATGAGAGATTACATTTTTTCCGGACTGCCTTCCATGACATAATGGTGTCCCTAAAAACCACTGATGACTTAACATGAGAAGGGATGCCCGCTAAGGTTGTATGCAGCAGAGAGCATCTGTCCCAAGGGTAACAATACTCTGATTCCAAGTGGCCATCTGAGTATTTATTGGTATTTCTGATCCACTCTACTGCATGTCTCAACAGACATGCCAGGTTGTATCCCCTTATATCCGGTACATTAGCTCCTCCCCCATCCCTTGGTAGCATCAATGCTGACAATCTCAACCTGGGTCTCCTACTTTTCCATATAAATCTATTGAAAGCTTTATTAAGTCTAACCACCTCCGAATGTTCAGAAGTCTGGCAAAGCTGATCATTTTCAGTAAGTGACACCTGCCCAAAAGCGACAACAGTAGCCCCTCCCATCTCCTCAGTTCCTTCTCAATTTTTTCCATAAGAGGTTTATAGTTAAGCGTGTAAACTTGGCCCTGTGTCCTTCCTAATCTAAGGCCCAGGTACTTTATTTCGGAGTGTGCCAATGGGATACCTAGTTTCTGCAACCTCTCTCCCAGCCTCTCCCCTTTCTTAGTTTTAAAATTTCGCATTTCTTTTTATTCAGGCAAAAGCCCAAGAATTGACCAAATTCATCTATTTTGCTAACCAGCATTGGGAGGTCCCGTTCTGGGTTGGCCATGAAGAGGATGATGTCATCCGCGAACGATGCGGATTTCACCTCTTCCCGTCCAATTTTTATACCCTCGAATGAGGCTTGCTTGTTGATATACCTGGCCAGAGGTTCTAAAGCTAAATTAAATAGCAACGGGGACAGAGGGCACCCCTGTCGTGTTCCCTTCTGTAATGGGAAGGCTGTCGACAGGAATCCTGGGGTAGAGATCTTTGCCTTGGGGTTAGCGTATAAATTTTGAATGAACTGTCTGAATTTACCTTGCATGCCTATCCGATCTAGGACTAGACCCAGCCATGGCCATCTGACATTATCAAAAGCTTTTTCTGAGTCTAGTGTGACGATGGCTGGGTCCCCTCCCCCCTGTACGCCTTCTTCTTCTCTGGCAACGTCCATTATCAAAAGTGCCTTTCGGACATTAGTTACACCTGAACGTCCTCTAATAACACCTGTCTGATGCTTGTCGATCAAACCTGGTAATATCCCGCTAATCTATCTGCCATTATTTTTGACAAGATTTTGATATCTAGGTTGATGAGGGAGATGGGTTGGTAATTCGCCGGGTCTTCCCCGTCCTTTTCCCCTTTCTGAATCAATTTTATATGGGCCATATTCATATCATTTGACAATGGTTCACCCAACAGTAGTTTATTATACAGACTCGTTAGATATGGGGCTATTTCTTCTTTCAACATCTTATAAAATTCCCCCGTAAACCCATCTGGACCCGGCGCCTTGTTCGTTCCCAAGTTTGAAATCGCTAATTGGACCTCCTGTAAATTTACCAGGCTATTCAATGTTTCCAGGTCTGCTTCTGGTATTTGTGTAAGTGGTACCGCCTCTAGCCATTGCTGTCCTCCCCTTACTTCTGTGTCCTCAGCCTGGTATAGAGTCCTGTAATATTCCACTAGAGTGTTATTGATTTCCTTTGGATTATTAGTAGTTCCTCTCCCCTTCTTCTTTAGTGACAGTATAAGATTCGGTTTATGCCTGCCTTTTGCCAACTTTGCCAGAAGACGTCCCGTCTTGTCCCCAAATCTGTTAAGGTCGGTGTCGAGTTGACCTTTCACCATTTGTTCCCTTCAGTCTGCCCATTCGTCAAACTATTTTTTGGCTTCTTGCCAATTTTCCTTATCTCGATTATCCCGTGACAATTTAAATTTCTGGTAAGCCTCAGAGATTCGTGTGCTTGTTTGAATGAATTTTCTCCCTAACCTTCTTCTTATAAGTCGCCGTGTATGCCATGATGTATCCCCCGATTACTACTTTGCCCATTTCCCAGAAGAGTTTACTGTTCTCTTTATGCTCGGCATTGTCCAAAGAAAATTTAGACCACCACTCTTTCAATTTGAGTTTGAGATCACCGTCTTTAGATAAATATGAGGGGAACCTCCATAAAAAGTCCGAACCTTTCGGATGTGTATCCATCAGGTCAATTCTTACCGGGCTGTGGTCAGAAATAACCATCGGTTCTATGTCTACCGCTTCTGTCCTGCGTAACACATTTTCATTGGTGAGTGATATGTCTATCCTCGACCAAGAAGCGTGTGCATGAGAGAAGTGTGTAAATTCAATATCTTGAGGATGTAAGGTTCTCCACGCATCCATCATTCCCACCCTATGCATCATATCAGTTAAATCCTCTCCCTCCCTTTCCACTTGCCGAGGGTTCATTTCTCTCAAGACATTTCGTTGCCTGTCCACTTCTGGTTGTATCACCTCATTAAAGTCACCGCCTACTATTATGTTTTGATTTGAGTCTTGAGCTATGTCTGTATTTAGTTCCCTACAAAATTGTGTATGTGGTGTGTTAGGTGCATATATGTTATACAAGCTAAATTGTTGATCTTGTAACTTTAACTGTACATGTACCTTTCTCCCTTCCTGGTCTTGTGAGACAGATATTAAACTATGGGCTAAATGCTTGTTTACTAAAATCATGACTCCCGCTTTTATATTTTGGGCTCCCGATCCCCATATCGATCCCACCCATAATTTCTGCATATAATGGAATTCATGCGATTGCAGATGGGTCTCTTGCAACATGGCTATGTCTGCTCTCAGTTTTTTCAGGTGTCTGAGAATCATGAACCTTTTGTTGGGCGATCTAAGGCCCTTTACATTCCATGTTATCAAGCGAATCATGGCTCTCGATCTTGAAGGTTGTATAAGTCCACCTGACGTTTTTCCCCCTTGTTGGCTTAGGAGATGGGCTTTGGTAGGCCTTGTTTTTTTTACAATGAGGGCATATCCTTTCTATTTGATTATTATCCTGGAGGCAACTAGAATATATAACTTTATAACCACAACTAATATGTATAGAAACATAGAGATACCCCAAATTCAAATGGGAACGAGGGCATTTCCTTGGCATCCGTGAAAATATGACTATAACTTATTCGAACCGCGCCATCTGTTCTCTATTATATAAATTCAACCTTTTACATCACTCCGGTTTAAACCAACCCTCTCGACTGATTGCTAATATGGTTAAACAATCAAAGATCTATAGACACACAGATAAAATGAAACAATAACCAATCCTGTTTCAAATGCCCAACTCTTTAGGATAATAATGTTAGTATTACTCCCCCCTCCCCCCACTATCTCTCCCCTACCTCCTGAATCATTCCTTCAGTGAAGATGCACCAATATATTATGATAAGGCAATATAATATCTCCTGTTACCCCTCCAAGTATATTTACCCTAATAAAGTATAGATTCAAAAAAGAGAATAAAGAAAGGCGACACTCACCGTATAGGCTGGTGGAAGGGTGTTTTAATCCAGGAAAATCAATCCATTAAAATATTGTTGGTGCGGTGGGGAGAGGGAGTGAGAGGCCGTCGGAACGACGGTACCGTTTCGTATCGTGTAGTGATACTTCTGCGGGTTCCACTTATACATACACATTAGATCTTGTTGACAAAGCCCCCCCTTTTTTATATATTTCCCCTTTTGTATATAATAATAATAACAAAAAAAATTAAAAAAAAAACTTTTTACCACAAACCTAGAGTGGGAGATATAATTATCATAATAAACACTGTCTTTATTGTTTTCTTTCTTTTTTTTCCTTCTTTTTAGGTATAGAACACACGTCTTCCTTTACCTCATTTCAGATAGGACATTTTCCAATTCTAAAATCGCTAAGTAACTTCTTTTGATCAACGCGCACGCGCGGGTCGCAATGCCGGTGACGATTTAACTAGCGCCGCTGGCGTGCGTTCCGGCTAGACACGCCTGCGTTCCAGTCACAGGAAGCGGGAGGTGTGTCTAAGGAGCGCAATCCGCATAAATACCTTCAGCAAACATGGCGGCGCACACCCCGCCGATGCTGCACAGATTTAGTCCAGTGAGTATGGAGACTTTCCCAGCCTGCACTTTCTTCAGTACACGCATGAGGATTTACTCGGATGATTCTCTTACTTGGATGTTTCCTTTTTCTTACCCGACTATAGGTTTCTGGCTTTCTTATCCTATACTTAGATATAGGTATGCGCGCCGTTAATGGAGTTTGGCATTTATTATCTGTATTGCTTATGGAGTGCATGGATCATGTGTGTTCTTCTTTTTACCTTTATTTAGCAGCGGCCAATTCTTTCATGCTACAAGGGGATGTCATTTAACCCCTTATGAGACACAGGTACCCACATAGTGCTTGTCATGAGAATTATATATACTTGTATAATTATATCTATGCAAATGATATACATAGATATACATATATTCCCTATTTTTACTATTTTTTCTTTAGTTATAGACAGATATAAGGATTATGTGACAGGATAATATTCCTTTATCAAGATTGACAGGTATTTATATCCCTGGTATGTGTACCACATGCCCTGGGAATACATCTATGTATAAAATAGATATGAATGTTGGAATTCGCTATGTCCCTGTTATTATGGCAATGACAATTATTTACACTGTAATTTACATTGTACCTTAGTATGAGAAAATAGATGGTCATAGACCTATATTCTTATTTAATTAATTTAATGTTCGTTTCATACGGATACCATTTGCACACTTTTGCCCTGATTAGTATACTTCTGCCTATAGTTACATCTTATCCTTGAATACACTAATGACTGTGATACTGACTGAGTGTATACTATCTTATTTTAGATTAGACGTGCACAGTGTGTAATTACAGAAACATCATATAATACGAGGCTGTATTCAGGTAATATATGCCTTCATTCTCCATGTTGATATATGACCCATTATCTATGTCATGTTTTGGTTTATCATGATGTTTTCACCAAAAAATTTTTGTAAAGTGATAATGATCATTTATTTACTTTATAATATTCTTGGTGGTTACCAAACAAAATTATGAGAATAAAAATTCTTTTTTGTTATAAGATTTTGTTATAAGATTATGTATGTTAATAATGTTTGTAAAAATTCATCTTGTTTTTCATATAAAGTCTGTTATGTCACAAGAAGAAGACTACGGTCGAAACGTTTGACAAATCTATGATTGACTGTTATATACTTTTGACACTGATCTGGGAAGCATTAATAAAAGAATATTTTTCTGCATCTTTTTCTGCATCAATTCTTGGACTCTTTTTGGTGTGCCAGAGTATGTATTTTTAGCTCAGGTGGCATGACCTAAGCTCTCCTCGGGTGACCTGTGTTACCCCCCTTTACGATGCTGCAACACTCCGGGCTCTAGTTCAGGGACCAACGGGATAGAAGCTTTGCTCGTTCTCTTGGTCTCTAATGAAGCAGAGCTGAGAGTGTTCAGCACAGAGATGATGGTTGAGGGGTTAATAAAGATGCAGTCCTTAAATGTGTTTGATTTTTTATTTTTAATGAATTTTTTTAAAACAATTTGACATGGGCTTCGCCATATTTTTGTATGCCAGCCAGGTACAACAGGCAGGAATTGGCTGCCCCCAACCCCCAGCTGCCTATTTGTACCTGCCTGGAAACAAAAATATCCGTGAAATCCGTGGCAAAAAACGACATAAAAACGTCCCGGTTTTTGTGCTTTTTTTGGCCCAGGAGATGATGAACACCTTGGACACAATGCATGCAGTTTCAGGCCTAAATTCTACCAACCATGAAATCTGCAGCAAAAACGTTGTGTTTTTTGCCGCGAAATTCATGCTTTTTGGTGCAATCCTCTGACAGCTCAGTGCGTAATTGGCATAAGGAGGGCGATCTGCAGCATTGTAACAGGGAAGACACTGGGGTCACCTGAGGACAGCTCAGGTGGCATGACCTGAGCTGTCCTTGGGTGACCTGAGTTACCCCACCTTACGATGCCGCAGCGCTTCGGCTCTCCTTCAGGGACCAAGGGGATAGAAGCTTTGTTCGTCCCTTTGGTCTCTGATGAAGCTGAGCCGAGAGTGTTCAGCACAGACATGAGGGTCGAGGGGTTAATAAAGATGCAGTCACTAAATGTATTTGTGCTTCTTTTTTAATGAACTATTAAAAAAAATTTGATATTGGCTTCACCATATTTTTGTATGCCAGCAAGGTACAGCAGGCAGGTACAGGCTGCCCCCAACCCCCAGCTGCCTAGTTGTACCAGGCTGGAAACAAAAATATACAGTCATGGCCAAAAGTTTTGAGAATCATACAAATATTAATTTTAACAAAGTCTACGGCTTCAGTTTTGCTAATGGCAATTTGCATATACTCCAGAATGTCATAAAGAGTGATCAGCTTCACAGCAATTACTTGCAAAGTCAATATTTGCCTAGAAAATGAACTTTAACCCCCAAAACACATTTCAACATCATTGCAGTCTTGCCTTAAAAGGAGCAGCTAACATCGTTTTAGTGATTGTTCCATTAACACAGGTGTGGGTGTTGATGAGGACAGGGCTGGCGATCAATCAGTCATGATTAAGTAAGAATGACACCACTGGACACTTTAAAATAATAATAATAATAATACTTTATTTGTATAGCGCCAACATATTCCGCAGCGCTTTACAGTACAATGGTACATATAAGAAAAATATACGGTACAGAATGGTAATACAGAACAGTAGTTACATACAATAAACATAGAATCAACTTAGGAAATACAATAAATAGGCAAAAAATGAAGGTGACCCTGCTCGAAGGAGCTTACAATCTAAGACTGAATGGGAACACAAAGTACAGGGGCTTATAACAATGAATATCTTACGTCTAAGTGACTACTGTCAGGGAGAAGGATAGGCCGCCCTAAAGAGGTGTGTTTTTAGGGAGCGTCTGAAGCTATGCAGGTTGTGGATGGTCCTAATTTCTTGGGGTAGAGCATTCCAGAGGTTTGGTGCAGCTCGAGAGAAGTCTTGGAGTCGGGAATGGGAGGTTCGGATTAATGCCGATGTTAGTCTGAGGTCACATTCAGAGCGATGGGGACGGGTGGGGTGGTAGACAGAGATGAGGGTGGAGAGGTAAGGAGGTGCCGCACCATTAATAGCTTTGTGGGTAACAACAAGCAATTTGAATTGGATTCTATAGTGTACGGGTAGCCAATGTAGTGACTGGCACAGAGCAGAAACATCTGAGTAACGGTTTGCTAGATAGGTGATCCTGGCTGCTGCATTGAGGATAGACTGGAGAGGGGAAAGCTTACTGTGGGGGAGGCCAGCTAATAAAGAATTACAGTAGTC
>JARQOC010002358.1:0-26278 GCA_033576535.1 Allobates femoralis
GGCAGACTGTGCCACCGCTGTGTGTATCAGCAATAAACACCGGGTCCTGTTTGAACCACTACCGGGCTCCACGTGTTAACTGACTTGCGATCCAGGCGCTGCCCCACACAGCACACAGCGACCAATGAGAATAGCGCCTCACTTCCCATAGAGATATAATGGAGGACTTTGAGTTTCAAATTTACCGCTGAAAGTGAGGCGCTATGCCGATTGGTCGCTGTGTGCTGCGCCGACCAATCAGCATAGCGCCTGACTTCCCATAGAGATTCATAGCGGTGTTTAGAGGAATTTATGGCCGGGCCCTTGGTTCTATTTTCGGCCACGGCGCTTGTCGGTCGTCGCCGGGGCGGGAGACTCACCCCTGCAACGGCTCGCAATGGCCGCTTCGATAGATAGATATAGATAGATAGATATAGAGATAGATAGATATAGATAGATATAGATATAGATAGATATAGAGATAGAGATAGATATAGATATAGATACCAATCCACAAAGTGAGGTAGCACTCCAAGCAAGTTCAATTTTCAGTTTTTATTCGTCCATAACCTCCACAACGTTTCAGACCGTAGTCCTTTCTCAAGTGACATGTATAGTGCATCAGAAGCTGGGTTTATATAGCTCACAGCCCCTTTACAATCATTAATCAATAAATACATAAAACATCATATATACTGTGCATTTTACATGTGTTTCTCTTTACATCACATCATTAAATATCTCCAAAAAACGTGCTTTCCATTGTGGCTTGTTACATCTATCTTACAGTACTCCTTCTTACATTAAAGTGCTACTGTGCCTTAACAATCTTATAACAAGATCACCTGTGTAAATACATTAATCATGCTTGAGAGTAGACTCACCCATCTCCTTCCATGTGCTGTGATATCACATAAACACTTCCTGATTCTACTGAGCATGCTCAGAGGTCATGTTCTGGCTTGAACTTTGCTCGCACACGTGCAGTAGCGCTCGGCGGCCATCTTACTTCACTCATTTCTATCTGGCTTCAAAAGGTGTCTTTTACTGAGCACGCTCAGATGTTAATACACAAAACACCGCTCTAAATGCTTCAGTTTTATCCAAAACTCGCTGTACTCACTGAATATACATCCCTCTCTCTACATACGAGTTATACAGGGCCCATTCCTTACTAATATGGTGTTTTAAATCATATAACCTCAAACCTAGAATATACCATTATATATAACACTATGGTCTATCCCATCAAGGCTTATCCTACATCTACCCTCCTGTTTACTGGGACACTGTGACCAATAAGCCACAACCCCCATGGTGCCCAATGTTTCCAAAGCACGTCTTTCTGCACCGGAGCCAGTCACAGGGTTATGTTCAGGATTATGTTCAGGATACCTATATCACTGCCCTCTATCTTTCCAAATATTGATAGGTATAGAATTATATTACAGGTGCTATCAGCCTATTTACCATGACATTACCCCTGCATGCCATAAAAACAGAAAAATGAAAAAAACTTTTTAATTATCCCTCTCTTCATTTCTATTGATGGGTGAGTCATCTCCATTGCATGTTGAATCTAAAAAAATACAAAAAAATACCCAAATTAACATATTAAAAACCAGTACTACTATACATACTTTATCATTAAACCAATAAAAAAAGGGGGAAAAACAGAATTTCTCTTATCTCCAAGTTTTTTCTTATATCACAGTGCTAGTCTTAAAGTCTACATTAAGCCCATTAGGCCTCAAGGTGTCTAGCCTGTATATCCATTCCAACTCTCTTTTCTTCAGGGCTTTCTCTCTGTCACCCCCTCTTTTCAAGGGGGTACCCAATCAATTATCCTGAATTTGAACTGCTTCTCTGTATGTCCAAACTCAGTATAATGTTTTGGTACAGGCAAATTCATGATATTGTGTCTGATTGTGTACCTGTGCTGATTCATGCGGGTTTTTACGTCCAGCGTGGTCTCCCCACATAAAGCAAACCACAAGGGCACTCAACTAGATACACCACATATTCTGAAGTGCATGTTAGGAAATGATTGATCTTATATTCCTTCCTGGTACTTGGATGTATAAATCTATTCCCTTTTATCATATGTTGACAATTTAAACACCCCAAACAAGGGAAACTACCACATCGCCTGGATCCTGTCAAAGTCTGTTGTTTACTCTTACCAATCTCTATATGTGAGTGGACGACCATATCTCTAATGTTCTTCCCTCTCCTATATGCAAAAATAGGCAGTCTCCTAAACTCCACTATCTCAGGACAACATCTTTTAAGCATGGGCCAATGTCGCCTTACAATTTTAGCTATTTCACCACTCTCCTCACCAAATGTCGTCACTATAGGGATTCTGTCCTTATTCTCACTCCTCTTATTCTTCTCTATCCCAACTTGTCTCTCCTCAGATAACCTCTTTTTCTGTCTCTCCAAAATCCTCTTTGGATATCCTCTCTGTCTAAACCTAAACTCCAAATCCTTCATAGACCTATCCAACCCTTTTTGCTGACTCTCAATTCTGCCCACTCTCACCATTTGGCTATATGGAATAGATTCCACCATAGTACGAGGGTGCTGGCTTTCAAATCGCAAGAGATTGTTCCTATCTGTTGGCTTCTTGTATAGCGAGGTCTCCAATCTACCCTCCTCCACCTTAACCAACACATCAAGGAACTGTACACTTGTCCTAGAATGGACCAAAGTAAACTTAATTGTCTCATCCACTTCATTTAGATATTCATGAAACCCCTGTAGTTCTCTCTCCGTACCAGTCCACAGGAGGAAGACATCGTCTATGTATCTCCACCACCTCAACACCTTCTCATAGTGGTGGGACACATAGACGAAGTCCTCCTCCAGGGCTGTCATAGTCATATTTGCATACGCGGGGGCCATGTGCGCCCCCATTGCGGTTCCCCGCACCTGTAGGAAAAATTCCTCACCAATTGGAAATAGTTGTACCTCAACACCACCTCTAACATGTCTAAGATGAACTGCTTAGCTTCCTCTGTACATGTTCGTTCTCTTAGCATCTTTGCCACAGCCAACAAGCCTCTCTCTTGATTAATCGATGTATATAAGGAGACTACATCAAATGATGCCACAATAACATCCCCTTCCAATTTCACCTCCCTTAGCTTCTCCAAAAAATCCCCCGCGTCTCTCACATAGGACCTCGATTTAACCGCTAAGGG
Source organism: Allobates femoralis (assembly GCA_033576535.1). Taxonomy (NCBI): domain Eukaryota; kingdom Metazoa; phylum Chordata; class Amphibia; order Anura; family Aromobatidae; genus Allobates; species Allobates femoralis. The sequence goes on from JARQOC010002358.1 coordinate 3,186, forward strand.
ACCCATGATCTTGTCCAAATAAATTCCCATCTGGCTAAACACTGAGCCTACCCCAGAGACTATGGGGCGTCCCGGTGGGGCCTCCAAGGATTTATGGACTTTGGGAATTGTATACAATATAGGTGTAATTGGATGTGTTACAAATAAAAAATCATACAATTTTTGATCTATGATTTTTCCAGATAAGGCTCTATCTAACAGTTGTTTAATCAGCCCCTGTATCTTAAACTTCGGGTCCCCATCCAATTTTTTATATACCTTCACATCACTGAGTTGTTGTCTGATCTCCTGAATGTAGTATGATCTGTCCAGGATGACGACTGCTCCCCCTTTATCCGCCGGTTTCACCACCAAGTCATCATCCTGGATCAGATCATTCAAGGCTTTTTTCTCATCGGTGGTTATATTGGGTTTCCTAAACTCCTTGATGTGTGTTCTCCTAAGTGCTTCCACATCTTGTTTCACCGCTAATGCAAAAGCTTCTATAGCTGGGGTATTATCTCCTGGGACGAAATTACTCTTATTTCTCAATCCCACTCCATCTAATGACAATTTTGCGCCACTTTCCTTGGTCTGTGGTATAGTATTGTGAAACCATTTTTTAAGTTTTAAGGATCTATAGAACCTCTGCAAGTCCAACTCCAACTGGAACCAATTCACATGATTACTCGGGCTAAATGAAAGACCTTTGTGCAGTATAGCTACCTGTGAGTCTGTCAACTGCTTTTTTGATAGATTGATGACAAGTTCCTCTATTTTTTCTTGTTGTTCGCCTGACGCGGTGGGAGTGTCCTCTGTTTGTCTTTTCTGTCCTTTGCGTTGATGGCGCCCTCCCCTTCTTTTCCTTCGTAGTCGTCCTCTGGTATCACACCTTTTGCTGTTGGAATCAAAACTGTTAGGAACAATAGAAATTAAACATCGCTTTTTTAAAAAATTCCTCTTAGCACCACCTCCTTTGTTTTTCCACCCTGAGGTGCCGCTCTCTCTTTGCCACGTATATACGTGTCCTGCTTTATAGTCCTCCATATCTCTACTCCATTTCTTTCTTTTTACTTCTTCCAGTTCAACACGTATCTTATCCATTTTTCCTTTGACTATATCCATATATGCTTTCAACTCATCATCCTTAGGGATAAGTGTGCTCAATGTCTCCTCAAAGTCTTTTACTTCCACTCGTACCCTGGCAATGTCCATCTGCAGAAACTCCATGTTAAGCAACATCACTTCAAATCCATATTTATTAGACATTCTGCTGAATTTATCACAAAATGAGCTATCACCCATAAAGAGATTAGGCTGGATATTAGATCTTAGCCCTCTGGGTATCCGTTTCTCCTTATAATAACGTGCGAGGGTAGCTAAATGCAAATTCTGCACCAACAGTTTTTTCACGGAGTTCTCATACTTGCGTTTCACCTCCACAACTGACGGTGTACACAGAAATACTGCTTCCTCCTCGATACCCCTCAAAATTCTTTCCTCCTCTTCATTAGAATAATGGAAAATGTCACTTGAGAAAGGACTACGGTCTGAAACGTTGTGGAGGTTATGGACGAATAAAAACTGAAAATTGAACTTGCTTGGAGTGCTACCTCACTTTGTGGATTGGTATGAATAACAAACAGACTGAAGGAACTGTTTTTTGAGGATTTTTGCACCCTTTATTTGATGTTTTTCAAGTGCTGCTCTATTTTTGTTTTTTTCTATAGATATAGATAGATATAGAGATAGATAGATATACAGATAGAGATAGATAGATAGATAGATAGATAGATAGATAGATAGATAGATAGATAGATAGATATAGAGATAGAGATAGATAGATAGATGAGTCGTTGCAGCCGCGGTAAGTCCGGCACGTAGGTCCATTGCGATTTTCTTGGGCCGGCGAGAGCCGAGCGCCGTGGCCGAAAATCGAACCAAGGGGCCGGCCATGCATTGTTCGAAACACGGCTATGTCTATGGGAAGTGAGGCGCTATTCTCATTGGTCGCTGTGTGCTGGCGGCGACCAATGAGAATAGTGCCTCACTTTCAGTGGTAAATTTGAAACTCAAAGTCGTCCATTATATCTCTATGGGAAGTGAGGCGATATTCTGATTGGTCGCTGTGTGCTGCCGGCGACCAATGAGAATAGCGCCTCACTTTCAGCGGTAAATGTGAAACTCAAAGTCGTCCATTATATCTCTATGGCAAGTGAGGCGCTATTCTCATTGGTCGCTGTGTGCTGACGGCGACCAATCAGCATAGCGCCTCACTTTCAGCGGTAAATGTGAAACTCAAAGTCGTCCATTATATCTCTATGGGAAGTGAGCCGCAATTCTGATTGGTCGCCGGCAGCACACAGTGACCAATAAGAATAGCGCCTCACTTCCCATAGAGATATAATGGACGACTTTGAGTTTCAAATTTACCGCTGAAAGTGAGGCGCTCTTCTCATTGGTCGCCGGCAGCACACAGCGACCAATGAGAATAGCACCTCACTTCCCATAGAGATATAATGTACGACTTTGAGTTTCAAATTTACCGCTGAAAGTGAGGCGCTATTCTCATTGGTCGCCGGCAGCACACAGCGACCAATGAGAATAGCGCCTCATTTCCCATAGAGATATAATGGACGACTTTGAGTTTCAAATTTACCGCTTAAGTGAGGCGCTATGCTGATTGGTCGGCGCAGCACACAGCGACCAATCAGTATAGCGCCTCACTTCCCATAGAGATACATAGCGGTGTTTCGAGCGAAGTATGGCCGGGCCCTTGGTTCTATTTTCGGCCACGGGGCTCGGCTCTCGTCGGTCGTCGCCGGGGCGGGAGACTCGCAATGGCCGCTTTGCGGCCATTGCTCGCGCCCTTGCAACCCTTGCAACGGCTCGCAATGGCTGCTTCGCGCCCCTGCAACGGCTCGCGGCCATTGCGAGTGGGTCGCGTGGCATGAACAAAGCCACGAACAAAGCCACGGAAGTAGCGCCGTGTGCGACGGAAGTCGCTACGGCAATTATATAATATATATATATATATATACACACACATACACAGTAATGTACATTTACCTATTAAGACATCTAATATATAAAGCTGAATGTGTGTATGTATGTGTGTGTGTATGTGTGTATATCCGGAATTGGCATCTACACTGTCGCAACTACAGCTACAAAAATTTGCACAGTCACACGTCTCGACCCCGGGAGCGTCATAGGCTATGTTGTGAGGCGAAATTTTAACCCTGCGCGTTCCAGTTCACCAAACAATTTTGCCCCTATCTACATAATGGAGGAAAACGTGAATGGAAAAGTGTTGGAGGAAAATCGACAGCTGTCAGCTATAGAGTCAAAATTTTGCACAGTCACACGTCTGGACCCGGGTACTACAGCTATTAATATATAAAGCTGAATGTGTGTATGTGTGTATGTGTGTGTGTATATCCGGGATTGGCATCTACACCGTCGCAGCTACTGCCGCAAAATTTTGCAGAGTCACACGTCTGGACCCCGGGAGCGTCATAGGCTATGTTGTGAGGTGAATTTTTAACCCCACGCATTCCAATTCACCAAACAATTTTAACCCTATCGACATAATGGGGAAAAAAGTGACAGTTACCAGTTGACAGTAGTGAATGAGAGGGGCTTAATGATAGCACCAAAGACTAACAGCACATACCAGCATATAGTCACTAAGGTGGGGCCCCAACATGAGATATTCACCACACACAGGGACATGTATATACACCACACGCACACAAAGTAACAGCAAGTGTATAGTCGCTAAAGTGCAGCCCCAACATTGGATACTCACCACTCACCCGAACAAACACACACACACACCACAAAGAGACACACAACACAGAGACACACACCTCCCCCAAGGGGACACACACACACACACACTCTATAGCGACACACACACACCTTACAGAGACACACATAACACAGACACACACACCACACAGACCCCCCCCACAGGGACACACACACATAGCCACCCTATAGGGACACATGCACTCACCCCACAGGGACACACACACACCACAAAGAGACACACACAACACAGATACACACACACACCACACAGACCCCCCCCACAGGGACACACACACATACACTCCCTATAGGGACACATGCACTCACCCCACAGGGACACACACACCACAAAGAGACACACACAACAGAGACACACACCACACAGACCCCCCCACACAGGGACACACACATACACACCCTATAGGGGCACATGCACACACCCCACAGGGACACACACACCACAAAGAGACACACACAACACAGATACACACACCACACAGATTCCTCCACAGGGACACACACACCACACAGACAGACACAGATGTGCACAAATCACCTCACACAACTCCCCTCATACGTGTGCTATCTTTATTTTCCAAACATAAACATCTGATTAAAAACAGCCAATGTGCAACACATGTGCCATATAGGGAATTAAGGCAGATGTCAGTCACATGAGCTGTCTGTTATGTCTATGTGTGAGGTAACATATACTGCCTGGCCAGCGGGAGGGTTTACTGTTGGCTGGAGATTTATTAGGCTGCCTATAGCAATCAATCACAGCTCAGCTTCTATTTTCCTACAGGTCATTAATATGACATATTCAAATTCTATTTTGTTATAGCTAACAGCAGTTATTTATTAACCCGGGCGTAGCCGGGTACTATAGCTAGTATTCATATATTCGTGTTAACCTATATATACAAGTGTGTTTTCATACAAAAAAGATTACACACACATATAAATAAATATGTGTGTGTGTATATACATATAAATATTATGGGGTGCATTTTTTACATTTGTGTGTACTGACATACATCGATCATCGATATATATATATTCATATATATATATCAATACATCAATATCTCCATATATAAAAATATTGGTTACACTTAAAATTATCTATGGAGATATATATCTAAGAAAATATCTATCTATCTACGGTATCTATCTATCTACGGTATCTATCTATCTATCTATCTATCTATCTATCTATCTATCTATCTATCTATCTATCTATCTATCGTATCTATCTATCTATCTATTGATGTATATATATGCCTATATATATGTGAATACACACACCGATGTATAAAAATACACCCCAACATATTGAAGTATATACACACACGTACATACTTATTTATATGTTTGTGTAATCATTTATATTTTAAAACACCCGTGTATATATAGGATAACACAAATATATGAATTTATGTTTATATATAAATGTACACTGGTGTGTATCTCTGTATATATATACGTGTCTGATTACGCATACATAGTTATTCACACACACGTGTGTACATTCTGTTTGTGTACATATATACAGTGCCTACAAGTAGTATTCATGATAAGATGCAAATAAGTTAGAGCCTTCAAACTGCAAACGAGAGTAGGATTTATTAACAGAAGCATAAATCTTACAAACCAAAAAGTTATGCTGCTCAGTTGAATTTTTATAAATTTTAAACATAAAAGTGTGGGTCAATTATTATTCAACCCCTAGGTTTAATATTTTGTGGAATAACCCTTGTTTGCAATTACAGCTAATAATCGTCTTTTATAAGACCTGATCAGGCCGGCACAGGTCTCTGGAGTTATCTTGGCCCACTCCTCCATGCAGATCTTCTCCAAGTTATCTAGGTTCTTTGGGTGTCTCATGTGGACTTTAATCTTGAGCTCCTTCCACAAGTTTTCAATTGGGTTAAGGTCAGGAGACTGACTAGGCCACTCCATCACCTTGATTTTTTCCCTCTTGAACCAGGCCTTGGTTTTCTTGGCTGTGTGCTTTGGGTCATTGTCTTGTTGGAAGATGAAATTACGACCCATCTTAAGATCCTTGATGGAGGAGCGGAGGTTCTTGGCCAAAATCTCCAGGTAGGCCGTGCTATCCATCTTCCCATGGATGCGGACCAGATGGCGAGGCCCCTTGGCTGAGAAACAGCCCCACAGCATGATGCTGCCACCACCATGCTTGACTGTAGGGATGGTATTCTTGGGGTCATATGCAGTGCCATCCAGTCTCCAAACGTCCCGTGTGTGGTTGTCACCAAAGATCTCGATCTTGGTCTCATCAGAGACCAAGTCTGTCTCAGAGTCCTCCAAGTGATCATGAGCAAACTGTAGACGAGCCTTGACATGACGCTTTGAAAGTAAAGGTACCTTACGGGCTCGTCTGGAACGGGGACCATTGCGGTGGAGTACGTTACTTATGGTATTGACTGAAACCAATGTCCCCACTGCCATGAGATCTTCCCGGAGCTCCTTCCTTGTTGTCCTTGGGTTAGCCTTGACTCTTCGGACAAGCCTGGCCTCGACACGGGAGGAAACTTTCAAAGGCTGTCCAGGCCGTGGAAGGCTAACAGTAGTTCCATAAGCCTTCCACTTCCGGATGATGCTCCCAACAGTGGAGACAGGTAGGCCCAACTCCTTGGAAAGGGTTTTGTACCCCTTGCCAGCCTTGTGACCCTCCACGATCTTGTCTCTGATGGCCTTGGAATGCTCCTTTGTCTTTCCCATGTTGACCATGTATGAGTGCTGTTCACAAGTTTGGGGAGGGTCTTAAATAGTCAGAAAAGGCTGGCAAAAGAGATAATTAATCCACACATGTGAAGCTCATTGTTCTTTGTGCCTGAACTACTTCTTAATACTTTAGGGGGACCAAACAGAATGCTGGTGGTTTGAGGGGTTGAATAATAAATGACCCTCTGAATTAACTTTTAACGCTTTAAAAAAAAATAAAAAAAATAAATTAAAAAATCTTTTTGGCTGCAGTGCATTTCCCACTTCCAGGCTGATCTACAGTCCAAATGTCACAATGCCAAGTTAATTCCGCATGTGTCAACCACCTAAATCTGCAGGGGGTTGAATACTACTTGTAGGCACTGTATATATATATGTGCGTGTGTGTGTTAGGTTACTTTCACAATTGCGTTTCACGAAAAATGCGGCATATCTGGTCGATAAACCGCATCTGCTGCATTTTCAAAGGAACGGCCGCACTGGCAGCACACTAGCAGCTAGTCCCATGCATTGTGTATGTGGCATGCGGTAAGTGTGCGACAACAGCAGTTTCGGCAGATGCGGCGGATATTTATACCCCATTCATCGTATTTTTGTTTTGTCCGCCGCAACTGCCGCAAGTGACATAAAGCACAAGCCGTCCCTGCAGCCCACTTACCGCAAGCCCCATACACAATGCATGTTGCTTACCGCTAGTGTGGCGCAAGTGCAGCCGTTAGGGCCTTTTCACATCAGCGGTAAGCGCTGATCACGTCAGTTGCGGTGAAAAAAAAACGCATCTGCCGCGGTTAACGCATAATGACCACACTTGCGGTTCACTTGCGTCAAGACACATGCAATGTCTATGGGGCTTGCGGTAAGTGTGCGGCAGGTGTGGCAAGTGCGGTTTCGGCACTTGCGTGAAATGCAGCCGGAAAAATAAACGCGTCTGACCGCGTTTTTTTCTCTGACGCATCTTCCGAAACCGCAACTATACCGCACCTGACACACCTGCCGCAAGCCCCATTGACATTGCATGGGGCTTGCCGCAGGTGAACCGCAAGTGCGGCCGTTATGCATTAAACGCGGCAGTTGCGTTTTTTCCACCGCAACAGCTGCAATCGGCGATTACCGCTGATGTGAAAGGGCCCTTAGTTGAAAAAAACACCAGATGCATTTTTTGGACTACATCTGCATCATTTTCCGGGAAACCAACGTTTGCAAGCACATTTATATATATATAGAAAGAGCAGCCTATATAATATATGGATATAATACGATGAATGGGGTATAAATATCCACCGCATCTGCTGAAACTGCTGTTGTCGCACACTTACCGCATGCCACATACACAATGCATGGGACTAGCTGCTAGTGTGCTGCCAGTGCGGCCGTTCCTTTGAAAATGCAGCAGATGCGGTTTATCGACCAGATATGCCGCATTTTTCGTGAAACGCAATTGTGAAAGTAACCTAACACACACACGCACATATATATATATATATATATGTACACAAACAGAATGTACACACGTGTGTGTGTGAATAACTATGTATGCATAATCAGACACGTACAGTATATATATATATATACAGAGATACACACCAGTGTACATTTATATATAAACATAAATTCATATATTTGTGTTATCCTATATATACACGGGTGTTTTAAAATATAAATGATTACACAAACATATAAATAAGTATGTACATGTGTGTATCTACTTCAATATGTTGGGGTGTATTTTTATACATCGGTGTGTGTATTCACATATGTATAGGCATATATATACATCGATAGATAGATAGATACCGTAGATAGATACCGTAGATAGATAGATACCGTAGATAGATAGATACCGTAGAGATAGATACCGTAGATAGATAGATACCGTAGATAGATACCGTAGATAGATAGATATTTTCTTACAAAATAAAGGACTGCAGCACTCTTCTTTGTGAAACAACCGCCTTTATTCGGCCATCAGGTGGGTGGTGACTACACCACCTGATGGCCGAATAAAGGCGGTTGTTTCACAAAGAAGAGTGCTGCAGTCCTTTATTTTGTATACTTATACAGAAAGGAGGAGAGGAGCTGTGACTGCTGAGCACCAAGGGAAGCTGTGCTGCACCAATATACTAATCTAGATATTTTCTCCATAGATGATTTTAAGTGTAACCAATATTTTTATATATGGAGATATTGATGTATTGATTATATATATATATATATATATATATCGATGATCGATTTATGTCAGTACACACAAATGTAAAAAATGCACCCCATAATATTTATATGTATATACGCACACACATATTTATTTATATGTGTGTGTAATCTTTTTTGTATGAAAACACACTTGTATATATAGGTTAACACGAATATATGAATATGTCTTAATAGGTAAATGTACATTAGTGTGTATATATATATATATATATGAATATGTGTGTGATTGAACATACATATTGATATACACACACATATATATGTGTGTGTGTGTGTTTGTGCATACTTCACTCTCTCTATATATATATATTTTATATAGATATGAATATGTGTGTGATCACAAATACATATTTACACACACACATATATATTATATTAGCATATATATATGTATACATATACACATATTATATATATATATATATATATATATATATATACATACACATATATATATACATATATACACACACACACGTACACACACATATATATATGCAAATGTAATAAACACATATACATATATGTATTATATTTGTAAATATTTGTGTGGGGATATATATATATATATATGTGTTGGTGCATACTTCACTCTCCCTCATATACCTATATATATATATATATATATATATACATATGTGATCAAAAATTTATATTTACACACACACACACACATATATATATGTATTATATTAGTATATATGTGTATATATTTTATATATATATACACATATATATACACACATATATAAGGTGTACTTTAGTGTGTGTATATATATATATACAGTGCCTACAAGTAGTATTCAACCCCCTGCAGATTTAGGTGGTTTGATAAGATGCAAATAAGTTAGAGCCTTCAAACTGCAAACGAGAGTAGGATTTATTAACAGAAGCATAAATCTTACAAACCAAAAAGTTATGTTGCTCAGTTGAATTTTTATAAATTTTAAACATAAAAGTGTGGGTCAATTATTATTCAACCCCTCAAACCACCAGCATTCTGTTTGGTCCCCCTAAAGTATTAAGAAGTAGTTCAGGCACAAAGAACAATGAGCTTCACATGTGTGGATTAATTATCTCTTTTGCCAGCCTTTTCTGACTATTTAAGACCCTCCCCAAACTTGTGAACAGCACTCATACATGGTCAACATGGGAAAGACAAAGGAGCATTCCAAGGCCATCAGAGACAAGATCGTGGAGGGTCACAAGGCTGGCAAGGGGTACAAAACCCTTTCCAAGGAGTTGGGCCTACTTGTCTCCACTGTTGGGAGCATCATCCGGAAGTGGAAGGCTTATAGAACTACTGTTAGCCTTCCACGGCCTGGACAGCCTTTGAAAGTTTCCTCCCGTGCCGAGGCCAGGTTTGTCCGAAAAGTCAAGGCTAACCCAAGGACAACAAGGAAGGAGCTCCGGGAAGATCTCATGGCAGTGGGGACATTGGTTTCAGTCAATACCATAAGTAACGTACTCCACCGCAATGGTCTCCGTTCCAGACGAGCCCGTAAGGTACCTTTACTTTCAAAGTGTCATGTCAAGGCTCGTCTACAGTTTGCTCATGATCACTTGGAGGACTCTGAGACAGACTGGTTCAAGGTTCTATGGTCTGATGAGACCAAGATTGAGATCTTTGGTGCCAACCACACACGTGACGTTTGGAGACTGGATGGCACTGCATACGACCCCAAGAATACCATCCCTACAGTCAAGCATGGTGGTGGCAGCATCATGCTGTGGGGCTGTTTCTCAGCCTAGGGGCATGGCCATCTGGTCTGCAACCATGGGAAGATGGATAGCACGGCCTACCTGGAGATTTTGGCCAAGAACCTCCGCTCCTCCATCAAGGATCTTAAGATGGGTCGTAATTTCATCTTCCAACAAGACAACGACCCAAAGCACACAGCCAAGAAAACCAAGGCCTGGTTCAAGAGGGAAAAAATCAAGGTGATGGAGTGGCCTAGTCAGTCTCCTGACCTTAACCCAATTGAAAACTTGTGGAAGGAGCTCAAGATTAAAGTCCACATGAGACACCCAAAGAACCTAGATAACTTGGAGAAGATCTGCATGGAGGAGTGGGCCAAGATCACTCCAGAGACCTGTGCCGGCCTGATCAGGTCTTATAAAAGACGATTATTAGCTGTAATTGCAAACAAGGGTTATTCCACAAAATATTAAACCTAGGGGTTGAATAATAATTGACCCACACTTTTATGTTTAAAATTTATAAAAATTCAACTGAGCAACATAACTTTTTGGTTTGTAAGATTTATGCTTCTGTTAATAAATCCTACTCTCGTTTGCAGTTTGAAGGCTCTAACTTATTTGCATCTTATCAAACCACCTAAATCTGCAGGGGGTTGAATACTACTTGTAGGCACTGTATATATATAAAATGTATATGTGTGTGATCAAAAATACATATTTACACACACACACATATATACTACTATAATACATTTATATATGTGTGTGCATGTATATATATATGTATATATACACACTGTATATATACACACATACACACATATACAGTGTGTATATACATATTTAGATGTGTTTTAGTAATTTGAATGAAGGAGTGGGGACACAGGGAGGGAGGGGGTCACAGACAGAGAGCGAGAGACAGAGAGGGAGGGGGTCACAGTCAGGGAGGGGTACACAGTGAGGGAGGCGGGAGCGAGAGACAGGGAGGGAGGGGGACACAGGGGAGGGAGGGGGAGTTCACTGGAGCCTACGCACCTGCCTCTCTCTGTGGACGCGCACTGGCCAACTTCAGCGCAGGCGCAGATCGCATGCTGAAGTCGGCCGGTGCGCGTCATACAACAGCGCCCTGGCCGCCCAGAAATGACGCGTCCCGGCATCACATGACTGTGACGTCGCGGACGCGAGATTCTAAATCGTGCCCGTGCTAGGAACTTTGAAATGACGCCCATTAGGGCGTATTACAGCGGCACAGGGGACCCGCCTAGCAGACAAGGAGGCTTGGGAACGCCCCACTGCCAAGGATATCTATGTTGTATAGAGTCAACTAAGTCTGGCTTCTGTCAACTGTTATTCTAGTCCAGGATGCTTTGACTACATCCCACAATTTATGTGGATTTGTTGGATCTGCATAAGAAAAAGTATTTTTGATGTCATCCCACAAGTGTTCTATCCAGGGGCAGACACAGACTGTAGTGGGCCCCTGTGCAAAAAATTTTTGGGGCCCCCCTTCATAGTGCAACAAAGTTATGTAAATCTATAGATTGTAATACTTCTAAATGCTGCATATTTTAGTATGGGAAAATCTGCAGCATATCAATTCTTGCTGTTGGTTTTCCCACACTAAATAGCCTCCAAATAACACATACAGCCCAGCATAGCCTCCAAATAACACATACAGCCCAGCACAGCTTCCAGGTAATGTATACTGCCTAGTATAGCCTCCAGTTAATATATACTGCCGAGCACAGCCTCTACATGATATATACAGCCCAGCATAGCTTCCAGGTAATATATACAGCCCAGCACAGCCTCCAGGTAATATATAAAGCTGAAATTCTCCCCCATGAGCCCCCTCCATTCATGATGCAGCTGAGCTTCTCTCCCATGAGCCCCCCAATTCATGATGCAGCTGACCTTCTCCCCCATGAATGAATGAATGGGGGGCTCATGGGGGAGAGACTCAGCTACATCATGAATGGGGGGCTCATGGAAAAGCTCAACTGCATCATGAATGGCATTCTTGATGCAGTTGAGCTTTTTCCACCCTACGAGTCCCCCAATTATGATGCAGCTGAGCATCACCCCGGTCCCATGAGTTCCCCCCAAATCATACTGGTGGTGTGCCTCCACTCCACAGCTCCCTCTGGCACTCTTACCTGGAGCAGTCCAGGAGGAGCCCTCTATCACAGCACTGCAGCACTGTCACTTCGGGGTCAGAGAGAGCTGCTCCAGCCTCCACGGACACAGAACCCAGAAGTGACAGCGCGACAACTGCAGTGTCCCAGTACTTAATGGATACTGGGATGCTGCTGTAGCAACCGCACCTCCTGGCAGGGTCTGGCTGGCAAATTTTAGCCTGCGGGACAAGCACACAGCAGAGGCCCATGAGCAGTGGCTCATCCTTAAATGAGTTGTCCAATCTTAAGCTGTATGCCTACAGTCACTATATGTGACTGCAGACTTGTGAATCCTCACATCGTATGCACTGTGCGCTGTGAGGATTCTCAGGTGCAGGGAACAGGCGATCTTGTGTCCGCAAGCATACCATATGTATATTCCCAGCCACATTCCGACTAAGCTGTTTCTGGTCTTGTCAATAAACTTGCATTAAGAGAGGCCGAGCAAGTCTAGTCTAGTCGGCATGTGACTGCATGTATGCAAACCACACACTTGCAGTCACACACCCGCCGAATCATCACAGCACTGCAAGCAATGTGAGGATTCACGAGTCTCCAATCACATAGAATGACACAGAGTAACTGCACACTTGTGGCTTACAACTGGACAACCCGTTTAACATGTTTACCTCCGGCTGCTACATAGGCTATATTCACACTACCGTATTGTCAATCTTAGTGCTGCCTTTGGAAAAAACTGACACGACAACTTGATCTGAAGCAAAGCTCAGACTCCGGCAATAACTCACACAGAGCCAGGGGTGTAACTACAATAGGTGCAGGGGTTGCGATCGCACTCGGGCCCTGCAGCCTAGGGGGCCCCAAAAGTCCCTTTGGTCTATAGAAAAAGACTAGTACTATTAAAGATTTCCAATATTTGGGGGCCCCATTGGAGCTTTCGCATCGGGGCCCCTAGGCCTGAAGTTACGCCACTGCACAGAGCAGTCACTGACCTGACAATATAGACTCCTGTGAGGACTTATCAGGGGGTGATCAGTATTCTACCCGACCCTATGATCACCTTATACTTAGTACTAGGAGCGATATGTGATGTCACTTCAGCAGACACAGCCAACATTGTGCTGTGTGACCGTGTCTGTATCAGTGTGATGTAGCCGGGCCAGCATCTCACTCAGGGGTGCACAACATTTTTCAAGCCAAGAAACAGATTCATGCTAAATCAATCCCAAGGGACACTTACATGAATACATCACCACAACCACCGCAATCAATACATTACCACATCCAAGTTTTGAGCATTTGAGGAGGAGCTGGAGAGTTTCTGCTGCAAAAACTCAGTGTAAACACACCATAACTTACACAGACTTTTTGGAGCCGAAAAATCCATTGAGGATTTTTCAGTTTTAACATAGGCATGAAGTACATTATGGTTTCCTACATATGTACAAGATCGGAACCACTGTCAGTAGATGATTCCAATGACAGAACCACCATCAGTAGAGGAATACAAAACGAGAACCACCATCAGTAGATGAATGCAGGGCCAGAACCACCATCAGTAGATGAATGCAGGGCCAGAACCACCATCAGTAGATGAATGCAGAGACAGAACCACTTCAGTAGATGAATGCAGGGCTAGAACCGTTAATGCATGAATACAGTGACAAGCTTACTGCAGTGATCAATTTCAGAGTCAGATCAGCCCCATTATATACTTACATCATATCAACCTATACCTCCCAGCATGTCTTTAAAAATGGTAAGGAGGGCTGGGAGTTGTTGTTACCAGTCATCATCATCATACTGCGGACCTTACAGGAACCACAGTCCAGATGAGACGCAGGCAGGATCACAAACATTTACATCTTTTTACCTTATGCTGTAGATGACATCTTCTCTGATTGGTATTGTTTCCATTGCTTTTCTTCCGATGTAGCACAGGCGCCATGAGGAGATTTGACATCCACAGCTCATCTCTCCAGACTTCCCTCTTCTCCATCTTCAGCAGCATATTCTGACACGATGCCCTTTAAAATAAAAATATCACTATTGTGCTCCAGAAACATACATATCACCACACACACAGCACCACTGTATAACACACACACAGCACCACTGTATAACACACACAGCACCACTGTATAACACACACACATAGCCCCACTATATAACACACAGCGCCACTGCATAACACACACAGCACCACTGTATTACATATGCACACAGCACAACTGTATAACACACACACACAGCGCCATTGTATAACACACGCACACAGCACCGCTGTATAGCACACACAGCACCACTGCATAACACACACAGCACCAATGTATTACACACACAGTGATAGAAATCCGGCACCAGACGTATCTCCTTATTTTCAAGCCTTTATTCCAAGTTTTAGGTGAGCATAAAATCAAACATATGAAATGGGAACGCAGTCCCCGCTGGACGCGTTTCGGACAACGTCTTCTTCCGCAGCATAAAACACAATAGTGACCACATTCATTAAATACATGTTAAAAACACCAACCACCTAACACATGTGGTAATTAATTAAACACAGAGGCTGTTTTGTTGCCAATGTCACATAGGTAGGAGGATACCAGAGGCTCCATTGGCCTAGCAGTTAACCCTTTGATTGACACAACAAGAGATGAGATTTAAAACAAAATACTATAAAACCTAAGCAGATAGCAGAGCCATCTTATATCACATAGAAAAAAGCAATGTCTCATTGTGTGCCTTCCTCTAGGAAACGTGCCGATCATTGATTTTGCTTTGTGTTGGCATAAATCCCAGTGTGCCTATAAAGTTATTAATAAAAATATGTGCAATTAGATCTATAGTTGAGACCTTCGGGAGACCTAGAATTCAGGGTCATGATCCAAAAAAACTCTTTACTGTGTACCTCACGACCCCAATCTCCTCCTCTTTTCCTCTTGCAGATCCTATCAATACCCTGCACTCTCAGATTAGACAGGTTCCCATCATGAATCTCTTTAAAATGTCGTGAGAGACCAGACAGGTTTCTGCTGATTGATCTTGAGTGCGGATCCGCTCCGGAAATATGTTCCCCCAGGCGCTTTTTTAATGTTCTAGTTGTGCACCCAATGTAATCCTTGCGACAGGCTACACAAGAGGCCATATATACCAGGTGGGTGGTGTTGCAATTAATGTACCCCCTGATATCATAATTTTTGCCTGTTACTTTATTTGTGAAGGATTTCGTTTTAACCATGTAACGGCACAGTCCACATCTGTTGCCGCCACATGGATAATTGCCCCTCGTTGTCAACCATGTCGGCAGATGGGTGACTGACGTAAATTCTGAGGAGGAAAGAATATTACCCAAGGTTGTCGTTTTCCTGGGCACACATCTGTAGCCTTTGGAAAGGATTTTGTGGAGAATGGGATCCTCATGGAGTATAGGAATATACCGGTGCACAGCTTTGACTATTTCATTATAGTCCTGGCTGTAACTTGTGGAAAAGGTAGGTATAAACTCTCTGTTATTATATTATATATATAATATAATGAAATAGTCAAAGCTGTGCACCGGTATATTCCTATACTCCATGAGGTCCCATTCTCCACAAAATCCTTTCCAAAGGCTACAGATGTGTGCCCAGGAAAACGACAACCTTGGGTAAAAATTCTTTCCCCCTCAGAATTTACGTCAGTCACCCATCTGCCGACATGGTTGACAACGAGGGGCAATTATCCATGTGGCGGCAACAGATGTGGACTGTGCCGTTACATGGTTAAAACGAAATCCTTCACAAATAAAGTAACAGGCAAAAATTATGATATCAGGGGGTACATTAATTGCAACACCACCCACCTGGTATATATGGCCTCTTGTGTAGCCTGTCGCAAGGATTACATTGGGTGCACAACTAGAACATTAAAAAAGCGCCTGGGGGAACATATTTCCGGAGCGGATCCGCACTCAAGATCAATCAGCAGAAACCTGTCTGGTCTCTCACGACATTTTAAAGAGATTCATGATGGGAACCTGTCTAATCTGAGAGTGCAGGGTATTGATAGGATCTGCAAGAGGAAAAGAGGAGGAGATTGGGGTCGTGAGGTACACAGTAAAGAGTTTTTTTGGATCATGACCCTGAATTCTAGGTCTCCCGAAGGTCTCAACTATAGATCTAATTGCACATATTTTTATTAATAACTTTATAGGCACACTGGGATTTATGCCAACACAAAGCAAAAATCAATGATCGGCACGTTTCCTAGAGGAAGGCACACAATGAGACATTGCTTTTTTCTATGTGATATAAGATGGCTCTGCTATCTGCTTAGGTTTTATAGTATTTTGTTTTAAATCTCATCTCTTGTTGTGTCAATCAAAGGGTTAACTGCTAGGCCAATGGAGCCTCTGGTATCCTCCTACCTATGTGACATTGGCAACAAAACAGCCTTTGTGTTTAATTCATTACTACATGTGTTAGGTGGTTGGTGTTTTTAACATGTATTTAATGAATGTGGTCACTATTGTGTTTTATGCTGCGGAAGAAGGACGTTGTCCAAAACGCGTTCAGGGGGACTGCGTTCCCATTTCATATGTTTGATTTTATACTCACCTAAAACTTGGAATAAAGGCTTGAAAATAAGGAGATACGTCTGGTGCCGGATTTCTATAATCAATTATCGTGGACTTGCAGTACGTCCTTTCCAGGCACCACCGGCCATAAAGAGAACTTGGTGAGCACCTTCCCTTACACTTTCCCACATAAACTGAAACACACACAGTGCCACTGTATAACACACACACACAGCGCCACTGTAGAACACACTACACAGCACCAATGTATAACACACTCACACAGCACCACTATATGGGTATGTGCACATCTGTCGGTTCTGCATCTTTGCAGACCGACCGGGAACCGGTGGAGACTGGCAGAAACTGAGTTTTCTGCACTCGCCAGTGTCCCTGGTTTTGTTAGCGATTTGCTAACGTTTTGCGATCGGGTTACTAGCGGTCGCACAGCGTGTTCTTGGCGATTTTCCCGGCGTCTTCCTTAGCGATTTCCAGACTGGTCTTTGCTGCACTTGTTCAGCTGGACCCGCTGGAAAAACGCTAAAAAGAAGTCGCTTGCTCTATCTTTGAGAACCGGTCGGAAACCGGTGAATAAACTAAAATCGTCAAGAAGAAAAACGTTGTAATGTACACAGCGTTTCCAAAACTCCATTGACTAGCATGTTAATCCTACCGGTGGGTAGGATTAACATAAATTAACATAAAACTCAGCGGGAACCGCCGACGGAAAAAATGCAAAACCAGCCCACAAACCGACTGATGTGCACATACCCTATAAGACACACACAGCGCCAGAACACAACACACACAGCACCTGGGCCGGCTCCAGATTTTTGTGGGCCCCAGGCGAAAAAGCCTCAGTGGGCCCCCTTTAGCACATACTGCTGTGTGTATTTATATTATATATATTTTATACAGGTTGCAGACAATAATATATACATATACGTATATGTATATGTATACGTATAATATATTATATATATGTATATATATCCCTCGCAAATTTAATTCCTATTCCTATCATGCTGTCTCTCCCATCCTGTGCGCAGTCTCTCCCCTTGTGCGGTCTCTCCTCTCTCTGTGCAGTCTCTCTCCCCTGTGCACTGTCTCTGCCTCTCCCTTGAGCCTGTCTGTTACATGTGCTTTTTTCTCTCCCTGTGCGCTGTGTCTCTCCCCTACACCTGTCTCCCCCTGTGCCTGTCTACTTCCTGTGCGGTGTTTTTCCCCTGCGCAACTATCTCTCCATGCGCACCTGTCTCCCCTCTACGCGCTGTGTCTATCCATTGCACCTGACTCCACCTGCACACTATCTTCCCCCTGCGCCTGTCCCCCCTGTAAGCTGTGTCTCCCCCTGCGCCTGTCTCTCGCCGGCACGCAGTCTCCCCCATGCACCTGCTGTCTCTCCCCTACACGCTGTCTCTCCCCTGCACCTGTCCCCCCCATAAGCTCTCTCTCCTGCACGCTGTCTCTCCCCTGCGCCTGTCTCCCCCCAGGACACTATCTCCCCCCCGGGTGTAATTTGCCCCTGACAGGGCCCCCTGGGTGCTGCCTCCTTCCCCACCCCTAGTGGCCCCCTGAGCGCTGCCTCCTCACCCCAACTCACCCCCAGGGGACCCTGAGCGTTGCTTCCACACACCTCAGCCTCAGGGACCCCTGAGAGCTGCCCCCACACCTCAGCCTCAGAGGCCCCTGAGAGCTGCCCCCACAGCTCAGCCTCAGGGGTCCCTGAGAGCTGCCCCCACACCTCAGCCTCAGGGGCCCTTGAGAGCTGCCCCCACATGTCATCTTAGGGGGCCCATGAGAGCTACCCCCACACTCATCCTCGGGAGTCCATGAGAGCTGCCCCCACAACTTCCTAGTGGGCCCCTGACCGCTTCCCCCACACGTCATCCTTGGGGGTCCCCTTAGCGTTGAGCTGCCCCCCCACACCCCTCCATTCTAATTTTACCGGCCATCTGTCATGTGTAGTGTGAGCTGCAGCTGGTGCCACACACAGGATATAGACCGCAGTGCCGACTGCAGCGTCACACTACACATGACAGGCTGAGGAGGCTGAGATGAGATCAGTGACTACCAGTAAAGTTAGAATGGAGAGGGGGGCAGCGCTAAAGGGGTCCAATGGATGGCGTGTGGGGGCAGCGGTCAGGGGCCCCCCAGTATACGGCGCTCAGGAGCCGAGTGGGCCTTCTCCAGCGTCTGGGCCCCGGCATTTGCCCGGGTGCTGACGCCGGCACTGCACAGCGTCACTGCATATCACACACACAGCACCACTGTATAAAACACACACACAAAGCCACTGCTGTGCCTCTAACCCCGGGCGCTGTGCCTCTCTCCACCTCTTCTAACAGGGGGCCCTGTGTCTCCTGTCCCCACCCCATGACCTGTCTTCTCTCCCCCTCTCCTTCACAGAGGGGCCTGCGTCTCCTATCCCGGGCCCCTCCGACCTGTCTTCTTTCCTCCTCAAGGGGGCTCTTCTGTCTCATGTACCCCTCTCCCTCACAGCTGGGGCCCCTGTGTCTCCTCTTCCCCTCACAGGTGTGGAGGGGGCCCCATCCCTCCTCACCCCTCTCTCCCTCACAGGGGAGGGAGCCCTGTGCCTCCTCTCTCCTTTCTCCCTCACAGGGGAGGGAGCCCTGTGTTTCCTCTACCCCCACCCCCTGGCACTCTCTTTCACCTCCCTCCAGTTCAGTGTAGTGTGCACAGAGCAGCCTTTTTCCCTCCTGTCCGACTGCTTCAGCAGGTCAGGAGGAGATTGTGAAAGAGAAAGTGTTAGCTCAGGCTAATATAGAAGCAGTCGGGCAGGAGGGAGAAAGGATGCACTGTGCCACAACACACACACACACACACACACACTTCAGGACTCACCACTTCCACAACTGTAGCATCCTGGCCTCCTCCTCCGGCTGTGAGTCACCAGTCCAGCAGTGTGTGAGGAGGTTGCAGCGTGATGATGACCGCATCACACACTGCTGCATGTCAGGTCCGCCGCCCCCAGGAAGACGCAGGGTGAACTTCTGGGGGCCCCCGAGGGGTGCGGAGAGGCAGCGCACCCTCTGCAGTCAGGGCCCTGGACCCGCCGCTGTAATCGCGCCGCCTCCACATGATGCAAATTAGCCATGTGGACAGCTCTGGACCTTGGGGGTCCCCTATCTCTCGGGGCCAAGGTTTATTGAACCGTTGCACATGCGGTAGGTCCGCCCCTGGTTCTGTCTACTTAAGGTTCGGTGATTGGGCTGGCCACTCCATAACCTCTATTTTGTTGTACTGGAACCAAGATTTTGCTCATTTACTGCTATGTTTAGGGTCATAGTCTTGTTTAAACACCCATTTCAAGGGAATTTTGTCTTCAGCATAAGGCAACATGACCTCTTCAAGTATTTTGATATATGCAAACTGGTCTATGATCCCTGGTATGCGGTAAATAGGCCCCGGCACCATAGTAAGAGAAACATGCCCTTATCATGATGCTTCAACACCATGCTTCACTGTCATCAGTGCAGACTGTGGCTTGAATTCAGAGTTTGGGGGTCCTCTGATGAACTGTCTGTAGTCCTTTGACCCAAAAAGAACAAGTTTACTTTCATCAGTCCACAAAATGTTCCTCCATTGCTGTCTAGGCCAGTTGATGTGTTCTTTCTTCAGTACATGTATTTTTATTAACAGTGGGACTTTGTGGGGACTTCTTGCTAATAGGCTTCTTCTAACTGTCACAGTCCTCACAGGTAACTTGAGACATCTTTGGTCATCCTGGAGCTGATCATTGGCTGAGACTTTGCCATTCTGGCTATTCTTCCATCCATTTGAATGGCCGTCTTCCGTTTTCTTCACCATCTCTCGGGTTTTGCTTTTCGTTTTAAAGCATTGGAGATCATTTTACCTGGACAGCCTATCAATGTCTGCACTTCTTTATAAGTTTTACCCACTCCAATCAACTATTTAATCAAAGTCCGCTGTTCTTTTGAACAAAATCTTAAATGACTTATATTTCTCAGGCTTTCAAGAAGAAATGTATGTACAACATGTGCTGGCTTCACCCACCTGATTCACACCTGTTTTCTTCACAGAATGATTGACCTCACTAATTGAACTCCACACTGCTATTATTCCACAGATGCCGAAATAACACCTGAAGACCTTGGCGAGATCGATCCCGTGCAAGAACTGGTCGAAACATCAAAATCCATCATCATCTCCACAAAATGGAAGTGTAGAGAAACAACCAGATGCCGAAATAACACCTGAAGACCTTGGCGAGATCGATCCCGTGCAAGAACTGGTTGAAACAGGGGATTCCATTGACTTTTCCACCCTTACATACCAATGTGAGCTGGGAAAGGGAGCCTTCGGAAAGGTAGGTGTGAATTCGTCCTCTTCCGTGCTTCCCAATGTATGCAGCACCAGATACACAGGAAAAAAAGATATCAATACTAGCAATAAAGGAAAATATATCAAGTTTATTGGTAAATAATTACAATGAAAATAAAAGTGGTTGGGAAACAGATGGAAATCAATCAACAGGGGATGAAAAAATCCATATGGTGTATATCCCTATAAGCGAAGGTCCATACAAGTGCATAATGGCACAAATATTTAGATCTATACCATTGTGGCATATATATGATCTAGATCCAAAGATAAACAGGGAGAGGGCATAAATTACAGAACAACCTGCAAACAAAGCCTAAACCCTGAGACATGAGATATGGATTACTTTATTGATAATATTGAGCACCCCTCACCTTTTCCTTCTTCTTATTGGATATATTCTAATTTTATGCTTTTTGCCCTTTTTGGAACACTCCGTTTAGGTTCTACACAAGTGCAACTCAATGAATTAGAAGATCATCAAAAAGTTCATTTATTTCAGTAATTCAATACAAAAAGTGAAAAGCATATATTATATAGAGTCATTACACACGAGGAATCTATTTCATATGTTTATTTCTGTTAATGTTGATGATTATGGCTTACAGCCAAGGAAAACCCAAAGGTCATTATCTCACAAAATTAAAGTAGGGAGGAGGAAAGGTTAAAAACAGTGCTGCTGTATTCCACAAGACATCAAGGGTACATATAATATAGATTTATTAGTCAACGCATTTCAGGGCTCCCTGAAATGCCTTGAAACATATCAATATGATATTGATTTGGCTAGGGAGCCCTGAAATGCGTTGACTAATATATAAATATTATATTCACCCTTTGATGTCTTGTGGAATATGGCAGCGCAGTGTTTAACCCTTCATCTTCCTACTCTATATGCACCACGCTGGGGACTGCTGCAGCCGTGATCTGCTTTTATAGTGGTTGTTACTCTCACAACCACACAAGGTTTAAGCCTCTGATACCCATTTAAGGGCATATTTTTTTTCTCTCAACCCTTCATCCCCCTACCTTTTTAAATTTTTTGAGATAATGACCTTTGGGTTTTCATTGGCTGTAAGCCATAATCCCTCAATATTAACATAAATAAACACATGAAATAGATCCCTCTGTGTGTAATGCCTCTATATAATAATGGGGTTTTTACTTTTTGTATTGGGAAATTTCTGAAATAAATGAACTTTTTGGGGGAAATTCTAATTCATTTAGGGGGCTCTTTTTATGGTGCTTTTAATAGGGGCTTTAGTTATTTTTCTGGTGGGGAAATTTTTTTGATTTTCAAAATCTAGCCCCTTTTGTCCCGTTCCTGTCTTTTCCAAAACAAGACAGGTAAAGTGCTGGAGAAATTTTTTGGGAAACCCCATCACACGGGAGGCCCCCCCCCCCCCCCCCGCCTTCCTCCAAACCCCGGGGTCTCAACTTCAGGACCAGGTACTGGTAATAAAAATTTTGGAACAGGGGGGTTGGGGCAGGCACCTGCTCCACCCGGTTTGTGCATTTTTAGCCTCAGCAATGCATTTTCGATGACAAAACTAGACGGCGCCTGCTGGAACCTT